>RCUC01160745.1:0-44032 GCA_003697995.1 Taxidea taxus jeffersonii | reverse complement strand
AAAACCTGAATAGGCCCATAACCAGTAAGGAGATTGAAACAGTCATCAAAAATCTCCAAACAAACAAAAACCCAGGGCCAGATGGCTTCCCAGGGGAATTCTACCAAACATTTATTTATTTATTTATTTTTTATTTAATTTTTAATTTTTTTTTATTTATTTATTTGACAGACAGAGGTCACAAGCAGGCAGAGAAGCAGGCAGAGAGAGAGGCGGAAGCAGGCTCCCTGCTGAGTAGAGAGCCCAATATGGGGCTCGATCCCAGGACCCTGGGATCATGACCCGAGCCGAAGGCAGAGGCCCCAGCCCACTGAGCCACCCAGGTGCCCCTCTACCAAACATTTAAAGAAGAATTAATTCCTATTCTCCTGAAACTGTTCCAAAAAATAGAAATGGAAGGAAAACTTCCAAACTCATTTTATGAGGCCAGCATCACCTTGATCCCCAAACCAGACAAGGATCCCATCAAAAAAGAGAATTACAGACCAATATCCTTGATGAACACAGATGCGAAAATTCTCACCAAAATACTAGCCAATAGGATCCAACAGTACATTAAAAGGATTATTCACCACGACCAAGTGGGATTTATTCCAGGGCAGCAGGGTTGGTTCAACATCCGCAAATCAATCAATGTGATACAGTACATTAACAAAAGAAAAAACAAGAACCATATGATACTCTCAGTGGATGCTGAAAAAGCATTTGACAAGGTACAGCATCCCTTCCTAATCAAAACTCTTCAAAGTGTAGGGATAGAGGGCACATACCTCGATATTATCAAAGCCATCTATGAAAAACCCACCGCAAATATCATTCTCAATGGAGAAAAACTGAAAGCTTTTCAGCTAAGGTCAGGCACACAGCAAGGATGTCCGTTATCACCACTGCTATTCAACGTAGTACTAGAAGTCCTAGATTCAGCAATCAGACAACAAAAAGAAATTAGAGGCATCCAAATCGGCAAAGAAGAAGTCAAACTATCACTCTTTGCAGATGATATGTGGAAAATCCAAAAGGCTCCACTCCAAAACTGCTAGACCTTGTACAGGAATTCAGTAAAGTGTCAGGATATAAAATCAATGCACAGAAATCAGTTGCATTTCTTTACACCAACAACAAGACAGAAGAAAGAGAAATTAAGGAGTCAATCCCATTTACAATTACACCCAAACCATAAGATACCTAGGAATAAACCTAACCAAAGAGGCAAAGAATCTATACTCAGAAAACTATAAAGTACTCATGAAAGAAGTTGAGGAAGACACAAAGAAATGGAAAAATGTTCCATGCTCATGGATTGGAAGAATAAATATTGTGAAAATGTCTATGCTACCTAAAGCTATCTACACATTTAAAGCAATGCCTATGAAAATCCCATCCAATTTTTTCAAAGAAATGGAACAAATAATCCTAAAATTTATATGGAACCAGAAAAGACCTCAAATAGCCAAAGGAATGTTGAAAAAGAAAGCCAAAGTTGGGGGCATCACAATTCCAGACTTCAAGCTCTATTAAAAAGCTGTCATCATCAAGACAGTATGGTACTGGCACAAAAACAGACACATAGGTCAATGGAACAGAATAGAGAGCCCAGAAATGGACCCTCAACTCTATGGTCAACTAATCTTCAACAAAGCAGGAAAGAATATCCAATGGAAAAAAGACAGCCTCTTCAACAAATGGTGTTGGGAAAATTGGACAGCCATATGCAGAAAAATGAAATTGGACCATTTCCTTATACCACACACGAAAATAGACTCAAAATGGATGAAGGACCTCAATGTGAGAAAGGAATCCATCAAAATCCTTGAGGAGAACACAGGCAGCAACCTCTTCGACCTCAGCCGCAGCAACTTCTTCCTACGAACAACGCCAAAGGCAAGGGAAGCAAGGGAAAAAATGAACTATTGGGACTTCATCAAGATCAAAAGCTTTTGCACAGCAAAGGAAACAGTCAAAAAACCAAAAGACAACTGACAGAGTGGGAAAAGATATTTGCAAACGACATATCAGATAAAGGACTAGTATCCAAAATCTACAAAGAGCTTAGCAAACTCAACACCCAAGGACAAATAATCCAATCAAGAAATGGGCAGAGGACATGAACAGACATTTCTGCAAAGAAGACATCCAGATGGCCAACAGACACATGAAAAAGTGCTCCACATCACTGGGTATCAGGGAAATACAAATCAAAACCATAATGAGATACCACCTCACACCAGTCAGAATGGCTAAAATGAACAAGTCAGGAAATGACAGATGCTGGCGAGGATGTGGAGAAAGGGGAACCCTCCTACACTGTTGGTGGGAATGCAAGCTGGTGCAACCACTCTGGAAAACAGCATGGAGGTTCCTCAAAAAACTGAAAATAGAGCTACCTTATGACCCAGAAATTGCACTACTGGGTATTTACCCTAAAGATACAAACATAGTGATCTGAAGGGGCACGTGCACCCAAATGTTTATAGCAGCAATGTCCACAATAGCCAAGTCATGGAAAGAACCTAGATGTCCATCAACAGATGAATGGATAAAGAAGAGGTGGTATATATATACAATGGAATACTATGCAGCCATCAAAAGAAATGAAATCTTGCCATTTGCGACAACATGGATGGAACTAGAGGCTATTATGCTTAGCGAAATAAGTCAACTGGAGAAAGACAACTATCACATGATCTCCCTGATATGAGGAAGTGGAGATGCAACGGGGGTGGGAGTTAAGGTGGTAGGAAAAGTAAAAATGAGACAAGATGGGATCGGGAGGGAGACAAACCAAAAGAGACTCTTAATGTCATAAAACAAACTGAGGGGGGTGGGGGGAAGAGGGGTTGGGAGAGGGTGGTGGGGTTACATTATATGTTTAAATAAAGCTAAAAAAAATGCACCTTTACCAACTGAAATGAGACAAATATACAACTTATTAGGCAGTGGGTTCTGGTAAGAATTTCCCATGTGTCTATGTTCATGTGGTTAAGAAAGTAGAATGGGTTCTACTGGTTTCTCCATAGTGTCTCCATCTTGTTCATCCCCCATGTGATCTAACCAGTACTAAAACCAGCTCTTTCTTCAAGTCTTT
Organism: Taxidea taxus jeffersonii; assembly: GCA_003697995.1. Taxonomy (NCBI): domain Eukaryota; kingdom Metazoa; phylum Chordata; class Mammalia; order Carnivora; family Mustelidae; genus Taxidea; species Taxidea taxus. The sequence continues at coordinate 40,947 of RCUC01160745.1, read as the reverse complement.
CTTATTAACTCTTAGTCTTTTTTTCAGTTGAAGTATAGTTGACACACAATGTCACATTCATTTCAGGTGTACATATAGTGAGTCAATAAGTCTATACATTATGCTATTCTCACCATACACTATTATAATACCATTAACTATATTCTCTATGTTGTACCTTTTATCCTTTTAACTTAAACATTCCATAACTGGAGGCCTGTACTTCCCACTCCCTATCATCTATTTTGCCCGTATCCCATCCCCATCGCCCTGGCAACCATCAGTTTGTTCTCTGTATTTATGGGTTTATTTCTGCTTTTTGTTTGTTCATTCATTTTGTTTCTTAGATTCCACATATATATGAAATCATATGCTAGTTGTCTTTCTATGTCTGAAATGTTTCACTTACTATAATAACATAATCGTTCCTTCCAAGTTGTCACAAATGGCAAGATATCATCTTTTTGTGACTAATATTCCATTTTATAGATCTCTATACACACATATACATATGTATATATACACACACACACCATGTATGTATGTATGTGTATAAACACACATGCACACACACACACACACACACACACACACACACATTTTTGTCCATTCATCTGTCGATGGACTCTTGGGTTGCTTTTGTATCTTGGCTATTGTAAATAATGCTGCAGTAAGCATAGGGGTGTCTCTATCTTTTTAAATGTGTTTTCATTTTCTTTGGGCAAATACCTACTGGTGGAATTATTGTATCATGTAGTATTTCTATATTTAATTTTTTTAGAAACTTCTGTACTGTTTTTCCACAGTGGCTGCAACAGTCTACATTCTCATCAACAGTGCATGAGGAGTCCTTTTTCTCCACATCCTCGCCACTGCTTTCAATTTCTTATCCTTTTAAATTTAGCCATTCTGACAGGTGTAAGGTGATATTGTGGTTTCGATTTGCATTTCTCTGATGAGTAATGATGTTGAGCATCTTTTTATGTGTCTGCTGGCCATCTATATGTCTTCTTCAAAAAACTGTGTATTCAGATTCTCTGCTCATTTTTTAATCAGATTGTTTTTTGATGTTCCATTGTTTGGGTTCTTTATATTTTGCATATTAACACCTTATTGATTAATCCTGAGTCATGATCTTTCCTTACTGAACCACTATTGTCTTTAAGATGTCAGTATTTCCTGGCTTATTTCTGAGGTACCCTAATGTGTTTTACAGAATGCTCTTACTTTTCTCATCTTCAAATAATTCCTTTTGAAACCACTTCCTTTGCCAGCTGTTGCCCTGCTTTGTAGAAAAATTCAGCCAAGAAATCACTGCATTCCTTGCCTGCAATCCTTCTTCTGCTAATGTCCCCTAAACCCATTTGAGCAGGATTTTCTCCCATCGGTATACTGAAGCTGCTCTTGTCAAGGTCTCAAATCATAATCACATTGACAAATCCAGTAGCCGATTCTCAGTCCACGCCTGACTGAATAAAGAGCAGTGTTTGAGACACTGGATCACTATATCATCTGTGACTACGTGTCTGTGATTTTCTTTGGAATATCCAGGATGCTATCCTTCCCTGCCTTTCCTCCCATCTCACTGCTGCTCCTTCTCACCTACTGTGCTGGTGCCTCTTAATCTCTCAGAACTCTTGAAATTAGAGCTCTCTCAGGGCCATGACCTCCTCACTTCTCGGTCTACACTCTCTCTGTGGGTATAGACCTAGGAATAGAATTGGTGAGACATATCGTAATTCTATGCTAAACTTTTTGAGAAGCCACGAAACTGTTTTCCACCGTATCCAAACCATTTCACATTTCTACCGGCAATGTGCAAGGGCTCCAAATTCCCCACGGCCTGTTCACACTGGTTATTTTCCATTTTAAAATTATTATTATAGGGGCACCTGGGTGGCTCAGTGGGTTAAAGCCTCTGCCTTCAGCTCAGGTCGTGATCTCAGGGTCCTGGGATCGAGCCCCGCATCGGGCTCTCTGCTCAGCGGGGGGCCTGCTTCCCCCTCTCTTTGCCTGCCTCTCTGCCTACTTGTGATCTCTGTCAAATAAATAAATAAAATCTTTTAAAAAACTTATTATTATAGTATCCCAGTCCATGTGAAGTGGCATTTCACCATGGTGACTAATGACTGACTAATGATATTGAGCATCGTTTCTTGTGCTCATCGGCCATTTACGTATCTTTGGAGAAATGTCTATCCAAGTCCTTTGTTCACCTTTTCATTAGGGTTTTGTATTTTTATTGTTGAATTAAAAGAGTTCTTTATGTATATCCTGAATACTAAACCCTCATCAGACATATTTACTTGCAAATATCTTCTCCCATTTTGTAGTTTGTTTTTTTCACATTCTTGATAGTGTCTTTTGAAGCATCAGTTTTCATTCTGATGAAATTTTATTTATCTGTTTTTTTTTCTTTTGTTGCTCATAGTTTTGGTGAAAGGAAGATTTTAAAGCCGTTTTAGTGGGAAAAGTTTCTTCCTACTTGTAGCCCAAACTTTAATCAAATTCTAAACGTAAATAACACCTTTGTAACCCCCAGTCAGTATCACCCAGACAGCAGTGAATCTGGACATCACCACTCATTATCACAGAGCAGTGCCCCCCACTGCCTGGTGTTTCCTTCCTTGTGGAATGAGCTTCCCTGTCATAACGCTGCTGGCCTGTGTCCACCCCCTGCCCACTCTTCTTCATTATCAGTAAGCAGAATTAGGAGTGATAAACTGGCATAACTGGCACTGCCCCTCCTTTTCTCTTGACTCTGGCTTGCCCATGGAGAACATATGTCCTGCTCTGCTATCTGCCAGTGGTTTTGAAAGGGCCTGAGGCTGTGGGTATACATTTGATCAAATCTTATATCTGTAATAAAGTTGATGTTCTTATTTTCATATGCCTTTCCCATTCATTCATTTATTCATCCATCCATTCAACCGATAAATCCTGTTCTAGGTCAAGTCCCATCTAACATGCTGGGGATATAGCCATAAACAAAATAGACCAAAAAAAAAAAAATCCTTTGTTCATTGATCTATGATGAAGGTTGGAAAAAACAAATAAGATAAATAAGTGAAATTATGTCAGTTAAGAACTTGCAGAAGGAATGCAGAGATGTCATTTTATTGGCCCCCTCCTCTCCCAACAATGACCAATGTCCTAGAGTTTTTAGTCTCATGACTCAGAAAAGATATCATTTTCTCTGATTGACATTCTTGGTTGCAAGCAGCAGAAAGGAATTCTGGCTCTCTAATGTACAGGTGAGATTAACAATATCTTCTAGAGGCGTTTGCAAAGTAAAGAAGTAGGTTTGAAAGGTAAGCAGGAGCCAAGGGGGTCTGGAAGCCAAGAGCAGGCTATAATCCCTGACCGCACACGACTCAAAGCTCACATCTCCACAGCTCTTTCTCAAGGCTCAGGTTCCCAGACAGGAATAACCTAACAGTAGAGTCGAAATCACCTGTGCCTGCTCAGGTTGTCAGAGATAAGATGAAAGAATAACGAGCTTTTTTAAATTTCCAATAGTGAAAGGTATGGATCTGTTTCCTACTGAGGCCTCTGTAATGAGATCATTTAAAAATCAAACTGGTTGGGTGTTGGGCTGCCTGCCTGGCCAAAAGAGACATATATCCATTATATGAACACCATGGTCTTTCTTGCCCCTTAAGTTCTGTTAATCTTACTTTTCTATTTCCTTTTTGATAAACAATGCTTAGCCTGCTTTTTCCCCTTTCTTTTAATCTTATGGCTAGAAACTGGAAAAAAAATGCCATTTGAAACTGCAAGTACTCTTGTCTCCTGACAGATGAAGAATCGAATTAAACTTTGAGGCAAATTGCTCCTTCATTTTTATGGAAAAAACGCACCTCAATTTAACAACACAGCCTCCATTCCAAGTACCGATGTTTCTAGTAGAGTTATGTCTCTGAAGACTTAGTTGGCTTGTTGAGATAAATGTTTCTCATTTTCTGGTGGGGCAGTTTCTATCCCCTATTATTGTTTGTTTTGTAGGTGTGTGTGTGTGTGTGTGTGTGTGTATACTCAAGTTCAAGCACTTTCTCAAAGGCAGTTTGGGAGCAAAGATTCTAAAAACTAAAGAAATATGATATTTACTGTGAGCAGACAAGACACAGTAAAAAGACACTGGAAATAAAATGTTCTACACATGGTATTGCTCAGCAGGGAATAACACAGAATGTGGAAAATATACCTTTTTTTTTTTTTTTTTACATTGTTGAGGTGTGATTATCTTTGGAGGCTCCAGGACAAAAGCATAAAGGAATGGGTTGTGAGTCAGCTCCACTCAGGAGAGGGACCAGCCCACCAGCATCAACTTGGCAACCACTTCATCTGGCTACAGCCACTTTCACCACTCCATGCACTTCCCCATTCAGGACCCCAAACCTGGAGCCACTCTCCTGTGACCAAAGAGAGAGCTGCCTCTCCCTACCCTCTCATGTCACTGGCTCCTGTGATGATATCTGACATGAGGGTTTCTCAGTTGGCAGACGCTGGGAACCCACCTGCAGTCTGATTGCAAGGCAGACTGAGCAAGCCAGTGGGGAGCCCTGACAACTCCTTTAGAGGGAGAAGGTCTTTGCCACCATCCTCTCCTCCTTACCAACCCACTCCCGCTGAGGTGGGGGATCCCCAAACGTAGGAATGAATTTGGATAGACAAAACAATGATAAGTGCCCACTGCACATTCTAACATCGTTTTAAATTTGGTGGTGTCTTATAATACAATCCAATGTTAGTCTTGCAACCAACACCTTCATTTTCTACCTTGAAGCCAAGAGATACAGCAGTATAATTGCCTGGTGAATAGAAATTTAAATTTGCTGTCATTAAAATTTCTTTAAATTCAGTTATTCAACCCAACCAATAAGTACTTACAAATGCAGAATCTTAACTCATGGTATCTAGTAATAACTTAGAGTTAGGAGAGCTGAAAGCAAGGTAGAATGCCTTACACAAAGATTTTATTAAATATCTGAAAATTACTCATTAAAGAAAGAAATTTAGAAAAAATACAATTTTATTGTTCTACTATATCCCTGAATGTTTTCTGCATTTACATTCTTTTCTAAGTTTTTGCATATCTCTGATCTTTTTCATCTTAATGTCTTATGGAATCATATTCAAAATATCAATTTAAAATGAATTTAAAAGTTTAAAATTTTTAAATTAAAATTAAATTTAAAATTTAAAATTTAAATTTAAATTTAAAAATTTTAAATTAAAATTTTTAAATAAAGGCAATAGAAAAATATCAAACTATATATGTATCTTTTTTTTTTTTAAGATTTTATTTATTTATTTGACAGACAGAGATCACAAGTAGGCAGAGAGGCAGGCAGAGAGAGAGGAGGAAGCAGGCTTCCCGCTGAGCAGAGAGCCCGATGTGGGGCTCGATCCCAGGACCCTGAGATCATGACCTGAGCCGAAGGCAGCGGCTTAACCCACTGAGCCACCCAGGCGCCCCAAACTATATATGTATCTTAAACATATAAATACATATATATTTTTAAAATTTTCCTTTATTTTTAAAATTTCTTCTCAGTGTTCCAGAATTCATTGTTTGTGCACCAACCACACCCAGTGCTCCATACAATATGTGCCCTCCACAATACCCACCACCAGGGTCTCTCACCCCCGTCCTCTCCAAAACCCTCAGTTTATTTCTCAGAGTCCACAGTCTCTCATGGTTCATCTCCCGCTCCGATTTCCCCCAACTCCCTTTTCCTCTCCATCTCCCCATGTCCTCCGTGTTATTCCTTATGCTCCATATGTATATTTTAAAGAGCTCTAGAGACACAGAGACATCTCTCCTGAAACTCAAAACACATTTTCAAACATTGTGTACTGAGCACATACCATATGACAGAAAACACAGTTTGTTATTGAGAGAGACTAAGGGAATATATTTACCTTTCACACCTAAGTAGCTAACCTCCCTTAAGTTAAATTTTGCTTATGGTGTGCAGCAGGATGTATTTTAATTTCCTTCAATATGAAAAACTTTTCCAGAGTCATTTATTAAATCATATATCGCTCCTTCATTGATCTGCAGTGCAGGCTTCCTTATCTATCTAGCTGAAATTGAGACATGGCTCTCTGTTATGCCCACTGTACTGTTTCACCATCTCTGCATTAGTGGTGGGCTCTCCAAGTGCATAAACTGCTCCTGAGCAGCCTTATTTGGGGAAGGTGGGATGGGTTCATGCACCTGGTTCCCGTGATGTAGGCAGCCAGTCATCTGAAGGGCAGTCCCAGGAGATGGGCCTGTTTCAGGGTTTGTGAATGCTGAAAGTGACCACATCCAGAACCAATCCTAAATGACTCTCTGTGCTATGGTTTCTTCCCATCATCCCAAAACCTCCATTAAAATCATGCTAAGTAGGTGAAACCATATGTGGAGCATAAGGAATAACACGGAGGACATGGGGAGATGGAGAAGAGAAGTGTGTTGCGGGAAATCAGAGGGAGAGACAAACCATGAGAAACTGTGGACTCTGAGAAACAAACTGAGGGTTTTGGAGCGGGGGGTGAAGGGTGGGGTGAGCCTGGTGGTGGGTATTATGGAGGGCACATATTGCATGGAGCACTGGGTGTGGTGCATAAACAATGAATTTTGGAACACTGAAAAAAATTATATTAAATTAAAAACAACAACAACAACAAATCATGCTAAGTTTAACAGCTTTGCCTCATCTTTTGCCAAGAGAAAGAAGATGAGATATGAGGAAGTAATGAGATGAAATAGTACAAGGCAGGGTAGCTTTTGGGAGACAAGATTCCATAAATATTTTCCTGTTTCTCCAGCCAGGGCTTTCTGAGAAAAGAGCACTGGCACCTGTATTAAAGGATAAATGAAGAGCAACCTAGAGATAGAGACATCTGGAGAGATAGAGAGATTTATCTCCCTGGACCCATTTGTGTACCTCACAGAATGGTGAAGTAGACACTTTTCTTAAACTCTTCCCAGAGAAGTTGTATTTATATTCCAAACAAAATCCTCTCTCTCCCTCCCTCTCTGTCTCCTTCTCTCTTACTTTCTTTCCTTTCCTCCTCCCCTACAACCCTCCAAGCTGCCAGAGTGGGGTCAGATAAGTCTGATATAAATTCCAGGTTTCATAATTTGGGGGTTCCCCCCAGTATGCAAACACACTTACCAACAAGTACAGATGCAACACAGTTCCCTGTGTTACCCCATGAAGAATTAGGGTAACCGATTTGAAATTGGGGAACTGATGCAAGCTGTTCTATAAGGAAGGTCTGTTCCCTGCCCCTGGGATGTCATGTTTATGGATCTAGATAGAAAAGATAAACATATGGATTTCAAGAGGGAGACAGACGGATTGAGATAGAGACATAAAATGATGGTAGGTGAGCTTGTTAGCTTGTAAGTAGGGTAAGAGTTCAGACTTTTCATAGCTTCAGACTTACCATCAGCTACAATCCAAGTAAAACTGTTCTGGAGGGGATAGAAAGTGATCTTGTGCGGATTAAATGAGCCGCATGTGGACCAGAAATCTGGAGCTGGACGGTGCTGGGTCTGTATGAGGCATCCAGGGCAGATCAGTTTTCAGAGTGTCCTAGTAGCTCTGCAGGGTGAGAAAATTGGTAATAGACAGAACTTTCTGGGATCAAGGGATTTGGGAGATGAGGTTGGAGAGGCAGGCTGGAGTATGACCAGAGTTACCAAGGTCACCCTGAAGAATTTGGACATTATTATATAAGTAATAAATACTTCTAAGCAATGATCAGATTTGTGAGTTGTGTGTGTGTGTGTGTGTGTGTGTGTGTGTGTGTGTGTGTGTGTGCTTTTAAAGATCGCTCTGACAGGGACACCTGGGTGGCTCAGTTGGTTAAGCAGCTGCCTTCGGCTCAGGTCATGATCCCAGCATCCTGGGATCGAGTCCCGCATTGGGCTCCTTGCTCGTCAGGGAGCCTGCTTCTCCCTCTGCCTCTGCCTACCACTCTGTCTGCCTGTGCTCGTTCCTGCGCTCTCTCTCTATCTGACAAATAAATAAAAATAAAATCTTTAAAGATTGCTCTGACAGCCGTGCCTAGCATAGATGAAAGGAGGTGACTAGCAGCAGAAACTAAAACATAGAAACTACTATACCAGTCTAGGTGACAGATGATGAAGTCTTCCACAAAAGGTCTACAGATTCTAGTCCTGTCTCTCTTAACTTGATGCTAAAGTTAGAACTAGCTTCTCTGATAATTAAAGATGTATTTGTTCCTGTTTCCAGAATTAGGACTCTAGCAAATATGTTTCTTGTGTTCATTCAAATTGAATATATAATCAATTTTCCACTACATATCCTCTTGCTAACACTGCTCCTTACAACTAAATATATCTTTCCCTGGAAGGGTCTTCATACTTCTGTTCCTGCATAGAAGCCATGTATTTCTTATTTCCCTCTCTCCTCTTCCTTCTCTTATTCTGTAGCCCTTATAGAAGACAAAATGAGAACACCAGAAGTATCTTTCTTCCCTTGTGCCTTACTCCTTCTGTTCCTCCTCTAACTTCTCAGTTTCTTCCTGTCATTCAATTCATGAAAACTCCCATTTTTAGCTGATAGTTAACACTGACAATGTCTATGGCTGGAGCCAAGGAAAGAATATTTGGGGCTTCAGCTACCTCAACTCCTACGTGTCTGGGGTCCTAGCGTCCACCGCTGTTGATCTTACATTCTCTTTCTCTTGCAAGTTCTGTATCATTTGAATCCATGCCTTCAGGGCATCCTGACCCTCCTTCATCCTCTTGATACCTGTTGGAATCTCTATGGATTCTAAGTCCATTCATTAATTTTTCTTCTTCTCTCCATTGATGTCCATGTTACTTTTATCTCAGGAAGCATTTGACCATTGGAGACTAGCTCAACTTATACTTCCAATAATTCTGCAAATAAGCATAAACAACATATTATCTCTGTTTTGTAGATGGGAAAACTAAGTTACAGAGACATGAAATGACTTGCTTCGGTCACACAGTTAATCGGTGTCAGTGTCAATGACAAACAGCCTGGCTCCCTTACCCATCATGCACGACTCTTTCTAGGATGATATCCTAACCAGCAAGAAACATGTTTTTTCCCCAAATCAAAGGCTTCCATTCATACCCAAGGATTTAATTGAAGCTTTCCATAATACTCATAAAAAAAGAAAAAAAAAATAGGGAAAGCTTAGAATAGCCTAGAATGCCATGATTCAGATTGCCTTTCTCTTAAAAAAGAAAAAGTCAGGCCTAAAGCTCTGTCAAAACACTTGCACTATATTTCAGACACAGACTAGAGAAGTTATAATTATCTAGAGTTCAAGATAAAACCTTTCAAAATTATTTCCAACTGCCCATATAATAGAGGGAACATGTTTAATGATTTCATAGTATAATCAAAATAACTCAATTTCCATCCCATTATACATATTTTGAGGAAAAATGAAATCTAGAGAGCATTTTAGTCACATCATTATATGATTATATTATTTAGTTTTAGAAATATTAGTTCATGATTCAATGGTTTAAGAGATAAATATCTAACACATAACTTGATGCTTTTTTCAGACTTTGAAATAATACTGAAATTCCAAGAAACTGCTCTGAGTTTCATCTATCTTTTCTGGTGTTTTTTTTTTTTTTTGTCTCTACTTCATTTATTTCTTCTTTGATCTTTATTATTTCCTTATTTCTGCTAATTTGGGGTTTTGTTTGTTCTTCTTCCAGTTCCTTTAGGTGTAAGTTTAGATTATTTGAGACTATAAACTTCCCTCTTAGAACTGCTTTTGCTTCATCCCAAAGATCAGTTAATTATGTTCAAGAACTCTAGAGAGCTGTTGATGCTTGGCCTCTTATATGTGGAAGACAATTCCCATGATCGGCTCATTTTGGATCCATTTAATTTCTTTTGGGATCTTATAAAACATAAGCTGCTTTTGCATCTTCTTAACTTTATCCTATTATTAAAAAACAATTAAATCATCTCTCCTATGTGGAATTCATTAGTGTTTTCAATGTCTGTGAGTGTGTATGTGTGTGTGTGTGTGTGTGTTTAAGCAAGGGCTAGAGAGAAGCAGAAAATACATGCATTATAAAAATTTCAAAAATGGAACATTCACTTTTGGACTGAGGGCAAAAAGTTGAAGTTTGGAAAGTAGACAATAAGATTTTAAGAAAGTTTTGTCTTATTTGATTTTGTTTTTAAAGTTTTAAACCTTTCAAGAGAACACAAGCAATAATTTCCTTGACATCAGCTGTAGCAACATTTTTCTAGGTATGTCTTCTAAGGCAAGGGAAACAAAAGCAAAACAAACTATTGGGACTACATCAAAATAAAAGCCTTTGCTTTTTTGTGAAGGAAATCATCAGCAAAACAAAAGGCAATCTACTGACTGGGAGAAGATATTTGCAAATAATACATTCAATAAGAGGCTAATATCTAAAATGTATAGAGAACTTATATAACTCAATACCAAAAAAACCAATCTGATTTAAAAATGGGTAGAGGACTTAAAAAGACATTTCCCAAAGAAGAAATACAGGTGACCAATAGACACATGAAAAAAAATATTCAACATCACCACTCATCAGGGAAATGCAAATCAAAACCATAATGAGAGGGGCGCCTGGGTGGCTCAGTTGATTAAGTGACCACCTTTGGCTCAGGTCATGATCTCACCCCACCCCCCACATTGGACTTCCTGCTCAGTAGGGAGCCTGCTTCTCCCTCTCCCTTTGCCTCTACCCCTGCTTGTGCTCTCCTGCTCTCTCTCTCTGTGTCAAATAAATAAATGAATAAAATCTTTAAACACACACTCACACAATGAGATATTATCTTACAGGTGTCTGAATGGCTAAATTCAAAGGGACAGGAAATAACAAGTGTTGGTGAGAATATAGAGAGGAAAAAGAACCCTCGTGCACTGTTGATGGGAATGTAAACTAGTACAGCTACTGTGGAAAACAGTAAGGAGGTTCTCAAAATATTAAACATAAAAATACCATATAATCCAATAATTCCATTGCTGGGCATTTACCCAAAGAAAAAGAAAACACTAGTTCAAGAAGTTATAAGCACCCCTATGTTTATTGCAATATTATTTACAATAGCCAAGGTACACACACATACACAATGAAATAGTTGCAGCCATAAAAGGATGAGTTCCTGCCACTTGCGACAACATGGATGGACCCAGAGGGTATTATGCTAAGTGAAATGAGTCAGACTGAGAAAGACAAAGACTATGATTTCACTCATATGTGGAATCCAAAAACAAAAGAAATGAATGAACAAACAGAAAGTATCACAGAACAAGCTGATGGTCATGAGAGGGAAAGTGGGTGAGGAGAGAGGCAAAATGAGTCAAGGGGAGTGGGAGATATAGGCTACTATGGTGGAATGAGTAAGTCTCAGGAATGAAAGTTACTGTATAGGGAACATAAGCAATGTTGTTGTAATAGTGCTGTACCATGACAGATGGGAGCTGCACTTGTGGTGGGTACAGCATGATGTATGAAGAAGTTGGATCACTGTGTTGACTATATTATACACCTGAAACTAATGTAACATTGTATGTCAACGACACTCAAGTAAAAAAGAAAAATTTTTAAGAGACTTTAACTTTTCTACTGTTGAACATAATTTCTTTTAATTTTTATTTTTATTTAAACATATAATGTAACCCCACCACCCTCTCCCAACACCCCTTCGCCACACCCCCCTCAGTTTGTTTTATGACTTTAAGAGTCTCCTTTGGTTTGTCTCCCTCCCGATCCCAGATCCCATCTTGTTTCATTTTTTTCTTTTCCTACCCCCTTAATCCCCACCCCTGTTGCATCTCCACTTCCTCATATCAGGGAGATCATATGATAGTTGTCTTTCTCCGATTGACTTATTTCGCTAAGCGAACATCATTTTTAAGAGCTTTCTCAAGGAAAGTTTGGGAATGTAGAAAAACCAATCAGACAACAGAATGTATATATTATATAGTATTATTTCAAAGTGTATAAAAATGTTTTCATATTTTTAGCCTTAAGATCAGATCAGAGTATATACAATTGTCTTTGAAAATCTATGTGAAGAAAAAAAGCTTAACATATCATACCAAAAAGCAATTTGCAGTCACTCTATCATTGTTTTGTTTTTGTTTTGTTTTTTTTATTTGTTTTTTTTTAGTTTGGTTTTACTGCAAGTCCATCATATCATAATGTCAATTTTTTCATCTGTGAACAAAATTCATGTCATTCATCAATAGTATTTTATGTTATAATGAAAAGATATGAGAATAATGGTCAAAAAAATCTCAGACATATGGGAAGACTGTGTTTTATTTCATTTTATTTTACTTTTAAAATTTTATTTCTAAAGACTGTATTTTAGACAAAGAAAAACCAGAGCTTAATTTTTGAATTAAATAACTGATTTTTATTGCCCTAAAACTTATGGCCAAATAATTATTATTTCAAACCAATAAGTTTTGAAGTAGCTTGTTTTGCAGTGTAAGATAATCTATAGTTTCCATTTAGAAAGTTCAAACAAAGGTAAAATTAAATAATATATTGCTTAGAGATAGATAATACAAAGTCAATTTTAAAAATAATTATTTGAAAAACAAGAAAATGGCTAACACAATAGTTAAAATATTACCCAGGGTGGGAATGGAATTGGAAAAGAACATGTAGAGAATTTCTAAAGCGTCTCTGATACTCTACTTTGACTTGGGTAGTGCGTACCCATTATTTGGCTTATTGTTATTATTCTTTAAGAGGTACATATGTGCTCACACATCTTCATAGAAGTATACCTCATATTTTTAAAAGTAAAGGTAAAACTAACATAAAGAAACAACAAACAGCAAAATCAATGCCATGCATTGGTGAGATGAACATGAACTAAACAGAATAAAAAGAAAAGGCTTCCTCAATTGCTGGAAATGATGTTCAACTTACCAGTAAAGAAATACAATCTAAGATATTTGAACAGAAAGAATTGGTGTCTGGAAGTAAATAAAAGAAATTACCTTTGTCTCTGAAGTATTTCTGAATAGCCCCCAACTGGAGAATTACAAGCTTCTGAGAAAGTGAAACAGACCTGTTAAACAACTTCAAAACTTTTGATATTGCCTGAAGATTCAAGGAAGGTAAAAGACAGGATATTCCAGATGATCAAACTACGAGCACTGGAAAGTTCAAATAGAAAAGAAAAGGAAGCCAAAAGGAAAACCCTCCCTATATATTTATCTATTTTGCATACAAGCTGAGTAAAGGAATAATTCATTACCAGCTGGAACTTTGATCTCCAATCTCAGTGCAGGATTCTGATAAACTAGGCAGACCCACATAGTTAACAGTTTTTGCTGAGACTTACTTGAGTCTGGGGACCTAAAGCATGGCAGAAAGAATGTTTTGTTTCATTTTGTTTTGTTTTGTTTTGTTCTGTTGCCTTCTCTAAGCCCACAACTGTCTGAGACTTCTGGTGAAGAAAATCCCGTCCAAGCACACATACCATCAAGAGGAAAAGAGTTGCCAGAGAGTGAGAAAGCCATTGCCTTGGCTGACTTGCCCTTGACTGGACTACCACAGAGCATGAAAGAGTCATAAGGATCCAAAGAAGAAGTGAAGGTAAAAGGAGATTGTTGGGGTTTCTCTGGAAAGGGAGCATCACATATTCCACTCCTATTAGGCTCTGTGCTGTGAGAACAAAGGAAACAAAGGCGGAGCATCCACCTTTTGGGAGCCTGTGTGGTCGAGAATACTGATCAAACTCTAACAGTATCTACAAGAGAACAGGAAGGTAGTAATCACAGGACGTAGAGCTCACGCCACAGGGAAACTGGTGTAAAGGGGATGTTCATTCCTGTTTGCCTAGGAAAGCTGGATTTACACCGTTGTCCAGGCATAATTATTTCTTTTAAGATTTTATTTATTTATTTGTCAGAGAGAGAGAGCGAGCACAGGCAGACAGAGTGGCAGGCAGAGGCAGAGGGAGAAGCAGGGCCCTGCCAAGCAAGGAGCCCAATGTGGGACTCCATCTCAGGACGCTGGGATCATGACCTGAGCTGAAGGCAGCTGCTTACCCAACTGAGCCACCCAGGCGTCCCCAGGCGTAATTATTAATAGCACTCCACTTCACTCAGAAAAGTCTTTTGAAGGAAGTTCAGGACAATGAAGCTGGAAAGAAACACCTGTTTCATGATCACCTGGCTTCATCCATTTTTGATAAGCGCCTCTCTTCCAGGACATGACACCCTGGTTCCTCCCCCATTCCCTCTCGCTTCCTTCCTCCCTGTTTCCCCTTCCTCCAATAAAAGAAATCACACCATCAGTATCTTCATTCTAAGTGAACACACATTTCTAAACATTTTTGGGAGAGTGATTCAATGGGTCATAAAAATTATAGGAATCTCCAAATTATAGTATTCACACTGGGGATGGTGGGCAAGAGGAAGAAAGGTGAAACTGTGGGGTTAAAAAAAAAAGGAAAATTCCTGCTCTGGATATGTCTTGATTTTTATTTTAGTCCATTTTTTCCCTTATAAAATGCCTGCTGCAATATCAGTAGGTACTATTTTCAATAGTATTAGACATTCTATATTCACATTTTTCCTCATGGAGTGTGATAAAGCATATCTTTAATCTAGAGACTCCCACTTCACTTGCTCGTGTTTTCTTTCATTTTACCATGTGTGCCGTCTGTTTTTGGCAGCTAGATGGGTTTTCTTTTTCTTCTTTCCTAATTTAGAGATTATCTGATTGTCCATTTACAAAATTTATGTACTTGCTACCAAAGATGACTGATAAGTTCAGTTGTCAATGGTAGAATTGAAAATATCTGAAATGCACAAAATTTACCTCCTAGATTGCAACTTTTTTTGTTCCTTAATTTGTATTCTTATGTGATTTTTACACCAGGTTTCTAAAAGCTCCTATTTGCTTTTTTTTAAAAGGTGAGAACTCTACCATCTGTCCCTACAGTGATCAATTTTTCCCCTAAAATAAATATAGTACAGAACTATTATTTTCTAATTTAAAATTTCAGTCTTATTAAGGTAGTTGATATTTTACAAACTTGCCAAAGACCAATCTCTTGGGAGAGACATCCTTGAAGGGAGACAAGCATCAGATTGTGAGCTCGACAGAAGTTATTGATTCATTCAACAAATATTTATATAGTGAATAGATTATGAGCTTATTTATATATCTATAGAAGATATATAATAGATATGTCTATTATATATATCTATAAAAGAGATATTTATATATTATATATATATTTAATATATATAATATAAATATATATAAAATATATAAGATATATTTATATATATAAATAGATATGTCTATTTATATATAACAGATTATGAGCTTAGTTTTACTGCTGTCAAAAGGAAGCAAAACCAATTATTTTTCTATAATTCCCTGCTACTCATTTCTCCTCCCTAAAGGATTTTTAGATCAACCCTATCCCCAAGGGACAGTAGCAGAACAAAAGTCAAAACATCAATTTATTGATAATTAATACTCTTTAGTCAAAAGCCTAATCGGGAGACCCAACTGGGACATTTTATTTTCCACTACTACCACTATTTCTAATGTGAATTTGGTTGTATTATTTGCCTTCATACAAAGAGAGATGGTCAGGTCACAAGGGGGTCCTTGAATTCATTTAACTAACTTATTACAATGAACAGAAGAGGAGAAAATGAAAAATTTTCACCTTATGGCCTTGAATTTCCTAGGAAAGAGACAGGAAGGAAATATAGATAATGTAGATGCAGATGGAGAAACAGGTATAGATGTAGCTGTAGATGAAGGTTAAGTATAGAGATGTAGAGATAAAGAATAAAAACACTATGAGAGCAGTCCTGGGTTTTAATGTCCTTTAACCCAACCATGTACTAAAATATGACTCTGGCCAATTGATTTACTAATTCTTCCTCCATTTTTGAAATAAGATGAATTTGAACTGAAGAATTTCCCTCCTCAAGAAATACCAGGCCATATGCTAGGTGTTAGTGTTATAAAGACTAGTATTACAATCCTCAAATGGTTCTTACTTATGAATACAATGGCAAATGAATAAACTATTAAGCTCCTTCCAAGGCTAGACTATACTACATGAGTTTACTACATGTGCCTTAGTCTAATCAACAGGTCAGGAACTAGATTTAAAATTTTGATCCATGTAATCATAGGGCTCTATATGAGAACTCTGGAAATTCATAAAATTAAATGTCCTGTTTAACTTATTTGATTCTAATAGTTTCAGGGCCCATCCAATCCTCAGACAGGGATAGATTTCATCTTCTGATCAATGAAAAGCAACACATAAAGAAACCATGATTCTGCTGAGTGAAATAAGTCAAACAGAGACAGTCAATTATCATATGGTTTCACTTACTTGCGGAGCACAAGGAATAACATGGAGGACATGGGGAGATGGTGAGGAGAAGTGAGTTGGGGGAAATCAGAGGGGGAGACAAACCATGAGAGACTGTGGACTCTGAAAAACAAACTGAGGGTTTTGGGGGAGGGAGTGGGAGTTAGGTGAGCCTGGTGGTGGGTAAAATGGAGGGCATCTTTTGCATGGAGCACTGGGTGTGGTGCATGAGCAATGAATTCTGGAACACACACACGCACACACACACAATTAAATTAAATTTAAAAAAAAGAAAAGGTAATTAACTAAGCAGATTATAAACTCAGTAGAACATGTAACTCGATGTTGCGATTGTAAGTTCAATTCCCATGTTGGGTGTAGAGATAACTTAAAAATAAAAATCTTTTTAAAAAAGAAAATTGTCAGTAGGAAAAACAAAACATTAAAAAAAAACCACACAAATAAAAATTTGGTGGGTCAAAACACCATACAGGAAATAAAAAACAAAGGGTGAAGGGGAAGGGAGGATAGTTACAATTTGTGACAATCAAGGATCAGTATCTTTACTATATAAAATTCTCAGAGATATGCAAGCAAACTCAAGAGGTAAATGTCACAAGGGAAATAGGGGCAAAGTCTACAAATTGGCAAAGGAATAAGTTGTAATTTGGCATACTCAAATGAAAAATCATATTTAATCAAAGATATGGAAGCAATATTTTTCACTGAGTAAGTGGGCAAAAATCATGAAACAAGATGCTGGCAAGAATTGGGGCAAAGGAGCACTTTCAGATTCTACCAATAAGACCAATAAGAACATACATTGATTGGCACAATGTCTGCAGAAGATAATTTGTCACTTGACATCAACATTTTTATTGTATATAGTACCCTTTTAAGGACAGTCTATAATACTGATTATAATGGAGGCAAATGAAAATAGTTGAAATATCCACCAATTAGAAATTTGCTAAGTTAAGTGATGATTTTCCTACCAATGTAATACTCAGCAACTAATGCAAAAAATAATAGCAATCTATACTTATCAGTCCATATACTTAAATGTCCATCACATAACATGGCTTTGCCATTTTATAATATTTCTATATTTGTCTTTAAAAAAAGTATGAGTGTGTATGTGTATGTGTTTTTATGTGTATGCACAGAAAAAAGTCTGGGAAAACAGTAAAATTTTGTTTTATCTATGTATTTATGTATGTATGTATGTATATATTTTTAAAAGTGTCATTTTTGTGGGCATCTGCGTGGCTCTGTTGTTTAAGGGTGTGCCTCTGGCTCAGGTCATGATCCGAGCCAGGTCAGGATCAAGCCCCGCATCAGTCTCCCTGCTCAGTGAGGACTTTTGTTTTTTCCTCTGCTCCTTGTCCTGCTCGTGTTCATGCTCATGCTCTCTATCTAGTTCTCTCTATCTCTCACATAGGATGTTCTTCTTAAGTAATCTCTACACGCAATGTGGGGTTTGAACTCACAACTCTGAGATCAAAAGTCACATGCTCTACCAATTGAACCAACCAGGCACTCTAAAAAAAGTTAGCATTTTAATGGTGATTATCTCTCTATGGTAGAAGTGGTAGAAGTTTCCTCTCCATATTTTTTTGTATCATGTGAATTTTTATAATGCATATATTTTATTTTACTATCAGAAAAGTGAATAGAACTTTTGAAATATATAATAAAATGTAAATACATGGTTCAGAATGCTATATGAAAAATAATATTAACTTTTTTAATGATTTAATTTAATGGTGTAGATGTTTGTGATTTAAAAACAAGTGTTATCACATCATGTGCTCTTCTTAATGCCCACTGTGATGTGATGAAGCACTGGGTGTTATATGTAACTGATGAATTATTGAACACTACATCTGAAACCAAAGATGTGTTATATGTTGGCTAATTGAATTTAAATTATGAAAATAAAAACAAGTTATACTTTTTCACAAAAAAAGCAAGTGAGAAGAGTAGAAAACACGACAGTCTCTGTCAAACATAATGACTGTAGTATATATGACTTAAAAGTTGGGCTCCGAATAATAATTTTTTAAAAATTGGTTTCACCCTGGCCAGACTTATCAAAAAGAAAAGAGAAAGGACCCAAAAAAATAAAATCATGAATGAAAGAGGAGAGATCACAACCAACACCAAAGAAATACAATCATAAGAACATATTATGAGCAACACTATGCCAACAAATTTGAAAATCTGGAAAAAATGGATGCTTTCCTAGAGACATATAAACTGCCAAAACTGTACCAGGAAGAAATAGAAAACCTGAATAGGCCCATAACCAGTAAGGAGATTGAAACAGTCATCAAAAATCTCCAAACAAACAAAAGCCCAGGGCCAGATGGCTTCCCAGGGGAATTCTACCAAACATTTAAAGAAGAATTAATTCCTATTCTCCTGAAACTGTTCCAAAAAATAGAAATGGAAGGAAAACTTCCAAACTCATTTTATGAGGCCAGCATCACCTTGATCCCCAAACCAGACAAGGATCCCATCAAAAAAGAGAATTACAGACCAATATCCTTGATGAACACAGATGTGAAAATTCTCACCAAAATACTAGCCAATAGGATCCAATAGTACATTAAAAGGATTATTCACCACGACCAAGTGGGATTTATTCCAGGGCAGCAAGGTTGGTTCAACATCTGCAAATCAATCAATGTGATACAATACATTAACAAACAAACAAGAACCATATGATACTCTCAGTGGATGCTGAAAAAGCATTTGACAAGGTACAGCATCCCTTCCTAATCAAAACTCTTCAAAGTGTAGGGATAGAGGGCACATACCTCGATATTATCAAAGCCATCTATGAAAAACCCACCGCAAATATCATTCTCAATGGAGAAAAACTGAAAGCTTTTCAGCTAAGGTCAGGCACACAGCAAGGATGTCCGTTATCACCACTGCTATTCAACGTAGTACTAGAAGTCCTAGATTCAGCAATCAGACAACAAAAAGAAATTAGAGGCATCCAAATCGGCAAAGAAGAAGTCAAACTATCACTCTTTGCAGATGATATGTGGAAAATCCAAAAGGCTCCACTCCAAAACTGCTAGACCTTGTACAGGAATTCAGTAAAGTGTCAGGATATAAAATCAATGCACAGAAATCAGTTGCATTTCTTTACACCAACAACAAGACAGAAGAAAGAGAAATTAAGGAGTCAATCCCATTTACAATTACACCCAAACCATAAGATACCTAGGAATAAACCTAACCAAAGAGGCAAAGAATCTATACTCAGAAAACTATAAAGTACTCATGAAAGAAGTTGAGGAAGACACAAAGAAATGGAAAAATGTTCCATGCTCATGGATTGGAAGAATAAATATTGTGAAAATGTCTATGCTACCTAAAGCTATCTACACATTTAAAGCAATGCCTATGAAAATCCCATCCAATTTTTTCAAAGAAATGGAACAAATAATCCTAAAATTTATATGGAACCAGAAAAGACCTCAAATAGCCAAAGGAATGTTGAAAAAGAAAGCCAAAGTTGGGGGCATCACAATTCCAGACTTCAAGCTCTATTAAAAAGCTGTCATCATCAAGACAGTATGGTACTGGCAGAAAAACAGACACATAGGTCAATGGAACAGAATAGAGAGCCCAGAAATGGACCCTCAACTCTATGGTCAACTAATCTTCAACAAAGCAGGAAAGAATATCCAATGGAAAAAAGACAGCCTCTTCAACAAATGGTGTTGGGAAAATTGGACAGCCGCATGCAGAAAAATGAAATTGGACCATTTCCTTACACCACACATGAAAATAGACTCAAAATGGGTGAAGGACCTCAATGTGAGAAAGGAATCCATCAAAATCCTTGAGGAGAACACCTCTTCGACCTCAGCCGCAGCAACTTCTTCCTAGGAACAACGCCAAAGGCAAGGGAAGCAAGGGAAAAAATGAACTATTGGGACTTCATCAAGATCAAAAGTTTTTGCACAGCAAAGGAAACAGTCAACAAAACCAAAAGACAACTGACAGAATGGGAAAAGATATTTGCAAACGACATATCAGATAAAGGGCTAGTATCCAAAATCTATAAAGAACTTAGCAAACTCAACACCCAAAGAACAAATAATCCAATCAAGAAATGGGCAGAGGACATGAACAGACATTTCTGCAAAGAAGACATCCAGATGGCCAACAGACACATAAAAAAGTGCTCCACATCACTGGGTATCAGGGAAATACAAATCAAAACCACAATGAGATACCACCTCACACCAGTCAGAATGGCTAAAATGAACAAGTCAGGAAATGACAGATGCTGGCGAGGATGCGGAGAAAGGGGAACCCTCCTACACTGTTGGTGGGAATGCAAGCTGGTGCAACCACTCTGGAAAACAGCATGGAGGTTCCTCAAAAAATTGAAAATAGAGCTACCTTATGACCCAGCAATTGCACCACTGGGTATTTACCCTAAAGATACAAACGTAGTGATCCAAAGGGGCACATGTACCCAAATGTTTATAGCAGCAATGTCCACAATAGCCAAATTATGGAAAGAACCTAGATGTCCATCAACAGATGAATGGATAAAGAAGAGGTGGTATATATATACAATGGAATACTATGCAGCCATCAAAAGAAATGAAATCTTGCCATTTGCGACAACATGGATGGAACTAGAGGCTATTATGCTTAGCGAAATAAGTCAATCGGAGAAAGACAACTATCATATGATCTCCCTGATATGAGGAAGTGGAGAGGCAACGGGGGTGGGGGTTAAGGGGGCAGGAAAAGAAAAAATGAAACAAGATGGAATCGGGAGGGAGACAAACCAAAAGAGACTCTTAATGTCATAAAACAAACTGAGGGGGTAGGGGGGAAGGGGGTTGGGAGAGGGTGGTGGGGTTATATGTTTAAATAAAAATAAAAATTTTAAAAAAGGAAATAGAAAAAGGAAGCAAGAAAACTGTAGGTTTCTGAGCTAAGAAAACTAGTAGTGGCTAGAAAGAATTGAGGGTTGACAAGGACAGCAGAAGCTTAATTAAACATGTTTTAATTTTAAAGTGTCTTTGAGTATAAGAGGATATGTCAAAAGGAGGTGATAGGAGTGAGAATAAAACTCCTTATTAGATCATTTTTTCACCATTTTGATACCTCTAAAGGGATTCAGAGTGATTTAAAGAGCAACACCAAGCAACATCTAGGGGCACCTGGGTAGTTCAGTTGGTTAAGCCTCTGACTCTTGATTTCAGCTCAGGTCATTATCTCAGGGTTGTGAGGTTAAGCCCCGTGTCAAGCTCTGCCCTGGGAGTGGAGCCTAGTTAAGATTCCCTCTCTCCCTCTCACTCTGCTTCCCCACTCCAACTCAAAAAAAAAAAGCTAATAGAAGTAAACAAAATATAAGCTAATGATAATCACAAAAACTACCATACCACCCCAGGAGAACAAAAATGAAGAGATGTGTTATATTTAACATATTGGATATGTTATATCAAAATAAAAATTATATTTGCACAATTAAAAAAATTGGTTTCAAATTCGTCTTACATTTGCTGCTTCACATCTCTGTTAAGTATCTTTCAGACTTTTTTCATTGTTGGGAAAGAGTACCTTTCATTTTCACTTTTTAAACAGAACTAATTTTTTAAATTGGTGACAAAATCAGCTGACATACATTATTCTAATCACTTGAATTTTCCTGTGCAATAATAGAAAGATAGAGTTATTAATGCTTACAAGAAGAAAAATGGTGACAGAAAAGAAAATCTTGTAATGTCTTCCAATGTCCTGGTTTTTAATACAACTAATCATGGGAGGCTTTGAAATTCCCAACCTCCTTGATAAGTGTGTCCAACTGTCTTACTGACATATCCATTTTTTGCCTAGTAAGTGTCTCAGATTAAAAAATCCCGAACCAATTTTTTAAATCTTCCCTCCCAAAACTGTGGCAACTCACACTGCTCTCTATTTCAGCAAATGGTTCTTCCATTCACTCAGTCCCTTAGGCCAAGTATGTTGGAGTCATGTTTGACTTCTCTTTCCCCTTCACTTCCCAGACTAATCCATCAGCAATTTCTGATGGCAGAGCCACTAAAAGGCATCCACATGCTGAATGTCTAGACTTAGCTACAGAGATTTCCCACCACTACAGCCCATCCTCCCAATCCAAGCCACCCTCTTACCTGAATCATTTCAATAGCTCCCTGCTTATCTCCCTGCTTCTGCTCCTTCCCTTCCTCTTCCTAACATATTGGCCAAGCAACATCTAGAGAAGTCTGTTTAAACCTGCATCTTATTTCTTACTGCCCCTACTCAAAATCATCCAAGTGCTTCCCACCACATTTAAAGTAAAATATAAAGTCCTTAGCATGGATGACAAGGTCTGACATAATTTGGCCCCTGGATAACTCTACAGATCTTTCCTCACCTACTCATCTGCAGCCACACTGACCTCCTTACTATTCTTTGTATATTATGTGCACTTTCACCTGAGGATCTTTGTACGTGCTCTTTCCTTTACCTGGGTTATTGTATCACTTATTCCTTCACATCCTTTAGGTCTCAGCTCAAATATACCTTCCAAAGAATTATTCTCTGACCAACATGCTATAATAACAGCTTCCCTCACCCCCCATGATTCTATATCCATTTACCTGATACTGTTTTCTGCAAAGCATATTTCACTTCATGACATTCTACAGTATGTTTGTCTGAGTATTGTTTACTCTAGGTAAGCCTGCAACATAGTATAATTTTCTAATAGCTCAGAAGAAGTTTTGTAGATCATCCATTGACCAAAAATAAAATATTATTATGGTTTTACCAATACATTTTCCACTGTTGTATTCTTTTTAAAGTGGCAGATATCTGCATATACTAATAACATACAGTTCTGAATTTTCACATCTATATGCTTAGGAAATGTATATATTGTACTCTATTTTTGAAGTTCATATCCAAAGAATTACAATAAGTTTTATGTCAAAATAACAATGTACTACTCCAATGATCTTCCTTATAGCAGAATAAAAGTGGTTAATTAAAATAAATATATTTCCATTACATGATGTCATATAACAATAATTGAAAATAATTGCAGTATACACAGCCATATGTTATATCTGAAATAAGTTGAGAATACTTTAAATTATCTAACAATAATTCATCAGAAGAATTACTTTAAGTGAGATAACATTTAGCACCTGCTATGTGCTCAGCCTTCTACCATTTTTTCGTACAATATCTTCTTTAATCATTGAAAAACCACACATATTACCTATTGTTCCAATTTTACACATACCTGGAGTTTCTGACCAAAGTCATTCTGCCTGTGAATTATGCAACTACCAATAGAGCCAAGGTCTGGTTAGTGCCCTTAAATCTGCATAAGGGATCTCTAAGGCTGTATTCAAGATGGAGTGTGGGGGTAGATGATAATTTCTGTTTATAATTATCTTGATATTTTATCTTGTGTTTTATATTGAATGCATATTTGTATAAAAATGCCTGTATTTGTATAAACACATGCATATAAAAATATGACACATGCTCAAAATTATTTTACAAATGGGATATGAAACCCCAACATGTCAGGAACCTCTCTTCATAATTTTATACCTCACATTCTGAATGAAATATCATGTCCCTTAAATCAAATTTAAATTCATCTTGGGTTTTGTTTACCCAAGAAGTGAAAAGGAATACCCAGAGACCACTGTTTCTAAAGGGTTTTCCACAGTGTGTTTAGGAGAAAATGGAGTCACTCATTTACTCATTCTTCAAAAATTGATCGTACTCAGACTCTGTGACAGGAACAGTGATCTACAGTAGATATCCAAAAGGGAACAGGGAAGACATATTTCAACAAATGTTGAAAGAACCTGTGGGTAGTGTTAGTAGGGCGGAAGTACCACACCTAGCTGAGTAGCAGCAGGGGTGAAAGAGGCATCTCAAAGGAGGGTGGCATGCAAGCTGGCATCTGAAGGATAAGGAGGACTTAGCAAGATAAAAAGGAAAAAGAGTGTTGCTCTGGGGAACAGCAGGTGCCACGCCTGGGAGAGAGAGAGCACATGGCACCACTGAGGAACTAAAATGTGTTTAGTTTGAGAGAGCAGTGGAAGGTGGGAAAGGTGGGGGTGGGGGGTGAGAATGAGGCTGAAGGCAAAAATTACTGATGATTTTTGCTTCAGTCCGTCATGTATTTTGAGATTTTGAGCACCTGCATTACGGTGGGTTCTGTGCTGGTGTTGGTGTTCTACAAAATTGATAAGGATCTGCTCCCACTAAACTCACACAACATCTTGGAATGCGACAATTCAGGAAGCAGGAGCACCCAATTTTAACTTAGTGGACAAGAATTCAGGGAATGCTTCCTGAAGAATGGAACCTTTAAGAGGATAGTTAGGGAATGAATAGGAATTATCCATGGAAAGGGGAATGAAGAGGAAGAATATTTCAGACAAGAGGAACAACCTTGTATCAAGGTCTGGAAGTGAAAGAAAGCCCGAGGACTGGAAGGACTTTATTATGGTTGAAGCATCAAATGTGAAACAAGACATCAGGCAAGACTGGAGAGAAGAAGTGGGGGTAAGTCTCAAAGGGCCTCATCAGCCACATAATGGAATTTACTGTTATCTTAAGGACAGTGAAAACCATTAAGCAGGGGGGATCATATGAACAGACTTACATTTCAGCAGGGTAATTCTCATTAAGATATACAAAATGGATTGGAAGTGCCCAAGATTGATTTTAGAAAGACTGGTTAAGAGGTTGTAATAATAATATAGATGAGGGATGATGATGGTTTGGACTAGGGGATTAGCAGTGGAATATATGGGGAAGCATTTTATAGATTTTTTAAAAAAGACTTTATTTATTTATTTGACAGAGACAGACACAGTGAGAGAGGGAACACAAGCAGGGGGAGTGAGAGAGGGATAAGCAGGTTCCCCACGAAGCAGGGATCCCAGTGTGGGGCTGGATCCCAGGACCCTGGGAGCATGACCTGAGCCAAAGGCAGACACTTAACAACTGAGCCACCAGGTACCCCATGTTTTATAGATTTAATTTATTTGTCTATGATTGTATATCATAAACCAAAAAAATTTAAGATAAAGAACAGATAAATTTATCTATCTATCTACCTATCTATAAAAGCATACATGGAGATTATATATATTATATATTATATGTAAAGTATATAAGTTAAAAAAAAAGAAAGGTGCACTCCAAAGTATGTAAATTGGATATGTATTATTTTAACAATAAAATGTTAAAATGGTTTATGTGTATACACACACACACAATAAGTGTTAAATAGTATATATCATAAGAAATCATATATATAGTAATATTAGGATGATGATGATGATAGCTACCACTTATTGGATATTTTCAATATGCTAGACACTGAGTTGGGTACTTTACATTATCAGTAATAATTATTGATAGTAGATAATATTACTATCTCTGGTTCAAAGTTGAGGAAACAGATTTAGAGGAATGGTGATTAGTGCAAAGCTATGCAAAGTAACTGGTGAACTTGGGATCCAAACATGAGGCTGTGGGAATTCATAACCCCTCCTATTTCCACAGGTTTCATACTTTAAACATAAAGAAAAAGAGATTTCTGTTTTCACAATACTGAAATTAGATAACCAGAAATACCTTCTTGCTGAGAACGTTAAATACAGTGAACATTTTTTTAACATCATTTTTAAAAAGTATTGCTGTTCTGAAAAAGAAGGAAACAATGCTCAGAGGCTAAAATAAAAACAAAACAAACAAAATGAGTGAAAGGGTGGCTTGAGAAGGGCAAGCAGAGCACTGATGCACTTCATCCTGAGAGAATCAGCTGAATCCTGGTGAATTTGAGCTTGAGCTTGAATTTTGATGGCCCTGGGTATGAGGCAAAGAAGAGTCCAGGGCCAACTCAAGATGGGGAGTCAAAAAAAGACCCCCACAATGTGGGATGTCAATGGGATTCACCTTCAATGTGAGAGAGAACTTTAAAGAAGTCCACCCACTGACAGGGGTTTCAGGATAAACACTTGTCCTAACATTAGCACTGAGTCAAGAGGGAAATTCCCCCCTAGGAATTCAGAAACAGAAGCTGCTACTGAAATTCATACTAGCTATGAAATGTAAAAGAAAGTAAAAATAAAAATAAAACCTTGAGCTGAGAATTAACCTTAAAGTAGTCTTGAGTTTTCTGATGATGAAGCAGAAGCAAACAAAAATCTTTTCTGAATTTAAACACCTTCAACCGAGGTCTTAAAATATTCCCCTAGAAAAAGTTCCAGAAAATGTGAGCTCATAGTCAAAACCAAAATACACAGGTGATATGGCACCATGAAGGAAGAAATAAAATCAATAAATGGCAAAGGAAGGGAGCTTCCCTAAGCCAGCTACCAGAAAGTGATATAGCCCTGGAGCACAAAATCGGAACTTTTAGAAGTCTGTTCCAGTGAGAGATGTCCCTGACTGAAAGGTGCTCAGGGGGCAAAGTGGGGCAGAATCCCAGGTGGGACAGAGTAGTCTCAGAATCCCCAGGGTCACAGAAAGAACAGGGGTGCCTGAGCCTGCAGAATTCTCAAGTATTGGAGTGGGGGAAACTGGCACTAGCCAGCAAGCCTGTGAGTGGTCTCAGCTCACTTTGCCATAAACAGTGAACCTGGGCAGGATCCATTGACTGATCTTCATGCGGGCACCCTGCAAGTGGAAAACCCATGGCAACTCACCTCCCTTCTCTGGAAGGATTAGCATGGGTACACACCACAGGAATCTGCAGGGTTTGGCACACACAAAAGTGAAGACTGCTTTTCCCTGGGGGTTTATGGAAGAGAGGGGGCTGAGGTCTTTCAGCTCTGGGGCTGGAGATCAGGGTGCTGCCATTTTTATTTTCATCCTCTAAAGCCATGGGGAAAGCCTTCAGGGAACAAAAACCACACAGAGACCCCAAAGTAGCTCATACTGAGTGCTGCCCCCGGCAAGGGGCAGTGCAACTCCACCCACGCAAAGTCACCTGAGAATCAGCATAGCAGGGGCCTCCCCTCAGAAGACCAGCTGGAACATCAGGAGAATACCAAGTTTATGGAGCACACAGAACTTTAAAACTCCAGTGCTAGGAAAAATAGTATACAGAATTCAACGTTCTTTTCTCATGATTCTCTTATCTTTCAGTTTAAAATTTTCCTTCTCCTTTTTTCTTTCTTTCATTTTCAACTAGTTTCTTATTTTATCAACTCTTTGTTTTTAAGTCTTCTTTTAATTTTCATTTTTACATTTACAATTTTCAGATATATTCTTCATTTTTGGCTTCCCTTCACTGTATTCAATTTTATTTTTATATATAAATAAGTTTTGTTTTCTTTACAATTTCGGGATTTAGTGTCTTCTAACAAACAGACCAAAATACACCCAGGGCCAAGTGAATCACCCTGTTGTGTCCACCTGTGAGATTATATTCTCTCTTTTTTCAATTTTTTTTTCTTTTTCTTTTAGGGGGTTGGTTCTGACCTCTTCACTTTTGTCTAGTGTGTATTTCCCTTGGGTCATAGCTGATATTTTTTTTATTTTGTTCTCTTGTTCATTCATTCTTCTCTGGGTAAAATGACTAGAAGAAGGAATTCACAACAGGAGAAAGAACCAGAGGTAATGCACTCTGCCATAAACCTAATCAATATGGATAAAGTAAGATGTCAGAGCTGAAATTCAGGATAATGATTATAAAGTTACTAGCTGGGCTTTAAAAAAGGCATGAAAGACACCAAAGAATCTCTTAGTGCAGAAATAAAATCTAATTAGGCTGAAATTGGGATATCTGAGTGTCTCAGTTGGCTAGGCATCTGTCTTCAGTTCAGGTCATGATGACCCTGGGATCAAGTCCCACCATCAGGCTCCCTGCTTAGGGGAGAGTCTCTTTCTCCCTCTCTCTCTGCCCCTTCCCCCCGCTGCTCATTCTCTCTCTCTCTCTCTTGCTATCCCAAATAAGTAAGTAAAATCTTAAAAAAAAAAACAAAAAACTTTAATCTAGACAAAATTGAAAATGCTTTAACTGAGGTACAGTCTAAAATGGATGCTCTAACAGCAAGGGTAAATGAGGCAAGAGAGTAAGTGACATAGAAGACAAGGCAATGGAAAGGAAGAAAGCTGAGGAAAAGGGAGAAAAACAACTAATGGACCATGAGGGGAGGATTTGAAAAATCATCCATACCATAAAGTAAAAAAAAAAAAAAAATTAGAATTATTGGGGTCCCAGAGGAAGAAAGAGAGGGACAGAAGGTGTATTTGAGTAAATCATAGCTGAGAACTTCCCTAATCTGTGGAAGGAAGCAGGCATTCAAGACGATGAAGTACATAAAATACCCCTCAAAAATCAATTATAATAGGTCAATATCCCAACAGATAATAGGAAGCTTGCAAATTTCAGATATAAAGAGAAAATCCTGAAAGCAGCTTGAGACAAGAACTACTTAACCTACAAGGGTGGGAATATTAGACTGGTAGCAGACCTATCCACAGAGACCTGGCAGGCCAGGAAGGGCTGGCATTATATATTCAGGGTACTAAATGAGAAAAACGTGCACCCAAGAATACTTTATCCAACAAGGCTCTCATTCAGAATGGAAGGAGAGATAAAGAGCTTCCAGGACAAGAATTTGTAATATCTAAACCAGCCCTGCAAGAAATATTAAAGGGGGGGGTGCCTGGGTGGCTCAGTGGGTTAAAGCCTCTGCCTTCAGCTCAGGTCATAACCCCAGGGTCCTAGGATCGAGCCCCACATCGGGCTCTCTGCTCAGCGGGGAGCCTGCTTCTCTCCTCTCTCTCTGCCTGCCTGTCTGCCTACTTGTGATCTCTGACTGTGAAATAAATAAATAAAATATTTTTTAAAAAAAATATTAAAGGAGATCCTTTAAGCAAAGAGAGAGCCCAAAAGTAACACAGAACATAAAGAAAAAGAGAAAATCTACAAAAACAGGGACTTTAGAGGTAATACAATGACACTAAATTCATATGTTTCAATAGTTACTCTGAATATAAATGGGCTAAATGCTCCAATCAAAAGACATAGGGTATCAGATTGGATAAAAAAACAAGACCCATCTATATGCTATCTACAAAAGAGTCACTTTACACCTAAAGTCACCTCCAGATCAAAAGTTCGAGGTGGAGAACTATTTATCATGCTAATGGACATCAAAAGAAAGTTGGGGTAGCAATCTTCATATCAGACAAATTAGATTTTAAACCAAAGGCTGTACTAAGGAATGAAGAAGGACACTATATCATACTTAAAGGGCCAATCCAACAAGAAGATCTAACAATTATAAATATTTATGCTCCTAACTTGGGAGCAGCTAATTATATAAACCAATTAATAACCAAATTAAAGAAACACATTGATAATAATACAATAATAGTAGGGGACTTCAATATCCCACTCACAGCAATGGACAGATCATCTAAGCAGAAGATCAACAAGGAAAGAAGGGCTTGGAATGACACACTGGACCAGATGGACTTCACAGATATATATATAGAACATTCCATGTAAAAGCAACAAAATACACATTCGTCTCAAGTTGCACATGGAATATTCTCCAGAATAGATCACATACACAGTCATGAATCAGGTCTCAACTGGTACCAGAACACTGGGATTTTTCAATGCATATTTCCAGACCACGATGCTTTGAGAGTTGAACTCAGTCACAAGAGGAAATTTGGAAGGAACTCAAACATTTGGAGGTTAAAGAACATCCTGCTAAAGAATGAATAGGTCAACCAGGAAATCAAAAAAGAATTTTAAAAATTCATGGAAATAAATAAAAATGAAAACACAATAGTTCAAAACCTTTGGGATATAGCAAAGGTGGTCCTAAGACAGAAGCACAATATAATACTCAAAAATTAGTAGTCTCAAATACACAAGTTATCCTTATACCTAAAGGAGCTGGAGAAAGAACAGCAAATAAAGCCTAAACCAAGGAGAAGAGAAATAAAAAAGATTAAAGCAGAAATCAGTGAAATAGAAACCAAAAGAACAGAAGAACAGATCAACAAAACTAGAAGCTAGTTCTTTGAAAGAATTAATAAGATTTATAAACTTCTTGCTAGACACATCTCCAAAGGCAAGGAAAATTGGAAGAAAAGATTCAAAACTTAATCAAACAAAAGGCAAAGAGAATAAAGATGGAAGAAAAGTTGGGAAACATGAAAGATATAATGAAAAAGACCAACATACATCTAAGGGGGGTTGAGTAAAAATCAGGGGTGGGCAATAACTGAGTCACAGCTAAAGAAGCCCTTCAATATCACAATACAGTTATGAAAGAAACTTGAGAAATGTTTTCCCAAATTGGTGTCAATATCAGCAATTATGGGGCATTACATAGAAGTTAGGCAACTGAAGGCAAATTTTTTAAAGTATCAATAATAAAAACAACCTTTGGCTTGAGCATGCTTAGAGGAAAGACTCAATTATCTTTCTATTTTCTATAAAAAATTAAATTATGTAGGTATAGTGAAAAGAGACTTTCATAAATATGCAGTCTAAAATGTAGGAAAAAATATTATACATGTGCATCAAGTAGTTAATAATAGGTTATATTATTTTTCCAGGTTTTGTAATTAGGAGGATTTTTTTTAGTTTTAATAAATTTGTAATTTGTTGTAATTTCTCATTCTAAATGTATATTTTTTCTTTAAAGAAAAGGAACTTCCTTTTTTTAAAAAAGATTTTATTTATTTATTTGACAGAGAGTGAGATCACAAGTAAGCAGAGCCAATGCGGGGCTCAGTCCCAGGATCCTGAGATCATGACCTGAGCCGAAGGCAGAGGCTTAACCCACTGAGCCACTCAGGCGCCCATCACTTTCCTTCTTGTAAGAAATCAGGGGAATTAGCCAGGTCACAAGTCAATAAAACTGGGTATAGTTTTAGCCAAAGGGAGGGGGAGAATTAAAATGAAGAGATTTCAAATGCTCTAAACATGAGTTCATGCCAGAGAAAATAGCAACCCAATTCTCTACTATGTGGATTGTGTGAAGTCCATGTTTAATTTCGGGTTGGTTTCTCCTTTCTCCCTCAAATTTTTATGGGTTAGACTCCCTCCACTTTTAACTGATATATTTTCAGTGCATACAAGCCAATTTCAAGAACCTAAGAGGAAAAGCTTTAAGAAAAAGTTTTTCAATAATAAATTATTTAATACAGTGCCAAAAATAAATTATTTAATACAGTGCCAAATATAAATTATTCTGAACTCAACAGAATCTTCTACACCTCTATGACAAGAATAAAGGAGTATGGCTAGTTGTGTGTGTGTACGTGTGTGTATTTGCATTTCAGAAGCCAAAAAATTCCTTAATATAGACTTAAACTGAATAATCTGACATTCTAAATATGCTAGAACTAATAAAAAGTGTATGAAGATTAAGTAGATTCATGTATTATTTATAAAAGAATTGTATCTTCTAGTATTTATCAACAGACCAATTACCTCAGTCCGCATTAAAATTTAGTATAATGTTTCTAATAGCTAAATACTAGAATTAATTAAAATAAATAAAGCAGGACTAAAAATAACTTTTTCTGGTTCATTCATTTATTCTACTAACATTTACTAGGTGCTTACTTTTTAGCAGGCTCTGGTTAATAGCTTATTGCTTTGTAGAAAGACTTTATTTTTTAATTTAAATTCAACTAATTAATATATAATGTATTACTGGTTTCAGTGGTACAGGCCTGTGATCCATCAATCTTACATAATAACCAGTTCTCATTATATCACATGCCCTCTTTAATGTCCATCACCAGAAAGTATTTATTTTAAAAATTAAACCAGGGGTGCCTGGGTGGCTCAGTCAGTTAAGTATAAACTCAACTCAGTTCATGATCTCAGGGTCATGAGATTGAGTTCTGGGTCCAGCTCAGCACTGGGCATGGAGCCTGCCTAAGATTCTCTCTCTCCCACTCCCCTCTCCACCTCCCGTCTCTCTCTCTAAAACATAAAACAAAACAAACAAACAAAACCCCCCATAATTTTAAAAATTAAAAAGGAAGAAACTTTCCATTCCAATAATTTTAGAAGGTGGACATTATAATGTCAAAAAATATGGATATCATGGTGGTCAAAGGAAACAAATTTCTTTCTCTCACAGTACTAACAGAATGATGGGGAAAGGTTTTGTATATTAGTTTTTGTACATTAAATGATCCTTCTATTCTCACAGCTCTCCACTGATAAAAGAGTAACAAATATCACTAAATTGTGATTTTGAGAGCTAAATGCTAAAGAATGTGGGAATCATGCATTGGTACAACTGAAATTTATTGAGATCCTGTCCATATCCCCTGGTACTCATTGTTTTTATGCAGGTTAAAAAAGCCCAACTGCAAGCACCAGTAATTCTCTAACTGAGGGCATTTTGAAGGTGATCTGGGATGGCCTGGAGTGCTAGGGAGTCAATACTGAGAGACAAGACTTAGTGACAGCTGAGAGTTAAAGAATAGTGCCTCAGCTCCCTTGCTCCTTGGGTTAGATAATTCTGAGGGATTCTATTCACATACCATCTCCCAGAGATCCCACAGGGATTAGGTGCTGGTTGCCCATTGGGATTACTGCTCATTAATGTACTCTAAATCTGCATCTTTCCCTTTCCAGTCCCCCTCATAGTCTATGTTTCCTAGGAAGACAGGTTCCAAATAAGTCACTTTTACTTAATTCCTTATGTTAGGATCCCCCTATGAGGAAACACAGCTGAAAAAAATCCCAAATGAGGATCTTTGTCTTCTTCTTTTTCATCAATAGGATTATGGTCTTTAAATAAAATTACACTAAAGGCCAGGAAAAGTGATTACATCAATTTGTTTTTTAAGTATATTCTTTTACTAAACAACCATTACTTGAATTTTCTGGGAGAGATTACTATTTAAGAATGCTTTGTGATAAATTTTCCACAATTATTATTACAAAAAAATTTCTCTGTAGACAAAATTACATAACTGAAATATTACCAAGTTGATATCCTTACAATTTGACATAAAATATATGCATGCTCTGAGTATATACTATATAGATGAACTCTTTGTTAGGAAATAAGCAGGACAGCATAACAGTAGAAATTTGGTTCTTGACAAAAGTTGCCTCTTCCTCATTGCCTCCTGGCTACAAACTGAGTTAGGTCTTAACATAGCTTGACACAGAGTAGAGAAGTATAAGCTCAAAGAAAACAACAACAATAATAAAAACAAAAACATACACCCCCACAAGAAACAGTCAGCACATTAAAGAAATTGCAAAACCTACAAATATTTCCTGGCAGAAACTAGGGAAACATGTGAAGTTGATTTTGACCATGAAGAGTGAGATAGAAAGTACAGAATATAGGACTAGAAAGGGGAGAATTTACCAACAAGGGGGCACTAACCCTTGACTCAAGATTCAATATTTTGGCAAGAACACATGGAAGACTTTGGTATGGTTTGATAGGGAAGTTCTTTGAAGTGCACACTTGACTATGGCCTACAGTAAATGAAATAGGAGTGATAGGACATCTTTGGCATAGTATTACAGAAGAGAGTACAAAGCTCAGGAAGGTATAAATGTTAAAATGGATTTATTATATATGGTTTGATAACATGTATTTAAATGTTTTCCAGGACAGGGCCTTACAGGACATTCTTTTCACAAACACAGCTACTATAATCATTTTAAAAAGGGCAGTAGCATCTTCAAGAAATTCTGTTCTAGATTGTCTTTTGTAATTTGGAGATGATGGTGTGGAAGCTACATGGATTTGGATTCCTTATATCAATGGGGATGATGGGATCCTGGAATGCAGGGGGGAAATTGCAGCACTTAACTGTCAGAGGCAAGATGGACATAATTGCAACGGGTAGCAAGACTAGAAGGGCAACCAAAGTGTTTGATCTCCTGGGATCTATGATGATGGCTGATAGATCATGACCATAGTTCTCTTGGGCCACACTTCACATACTGGAATAAGGGAGATGAATATAACCAATATAACTAGATTAGTTCCAGACTATGAGCTCCTCTATTAAATAGTAACACTGGATGGTCATTTACTGGGTCTTCCTCATTTGTGTCTCCTGTATATAAATATGTCATTGAATCAATTAGAAAACAATGTAAGATTGAGGTGCCAAAATAAGTAGTATATAATAAGTTCCAATGAAACCTAGCTAAGAAATATATACTCATTTCTGGCACTGATTATAGGAAACTTGTCATTGTCACCTTGTCACAACATTACAGTAATATGGAGACAGGACTTCCAAATAAATAAGAACAACTTCAAAAACAGCTCACAAAACTTCTGATTATTTTATTGTTACTCAATATCCCTTAGAGTCATTTAATATTGATTTAAGTTTAAGTATTCCTCATCATTCCCCAAACTCATATTTCCTCTATTTGGAAGATATTTCATGCAGGTATACTCCAAGGAAATTACTTGTCTTTCTTTCATATATTAACATGGACTTTGTCCAAATGGCTATATTCTGGGAAATTGGTATTATTTGAAATACATGAATCTTTTAGTCTCTTTTTCATTTGTAGTTCCAGTTATGCAGTTCAAATAGATTACATTGCTTTATATGAAGAAAAAGCACTACAGTCAGTTTGTTTTGTAAAAATGCTGAATATTTCTTTAGTCGGTAAACATCTAGACCTTCTCTGCCTCTTCCATCTTCTTCAGTTCAGTTATTTTAATACTCTCCAAATGTCAAAATGGAAAATAAATAAAAACAATTTGATTTCTATTAAAATAGGCTTATACAATATCCTTCATCCTCAAAAAAAGATTTAAAAGGTTTTATAAAAAATAAGAGAGAGAAGCATAAAATAAAAATATTATAGAAATAGAAATGAAAAATGAGGATTGAGGAGGATAAATGGAGCAGGGAGCCAATAGAGTAAGTAAACTTAGGAATAATTTTCCTGTCAGCCAAAATGAAAAGGGTTATCTTATCTGTTATAACTTACAAAGTCAGCAAAGAGGAAACATACAAATTCTTCAAAATACAAATACAGTGATAGATTCAACAAATCAAATAATTTTCCAAACTACCTTAAGGTAGAAGTAATACCTTAACATTGTTTTAGCTCAACAACTACTTGTAAGCATGTGATATATGCAAGGATTTACACTAGGCATTGCAATGAATATCAAGATGCAAAAATTTCTAGTTCCTGCCTATAGAATATGTATCGTCCTGAACAGCTGAACAAACAACATGTGTACATATAAGGGAAACTGACTATTCAAGCCTGTGTATTTTAAAGGTGAAATGAACTATGTAGCCATTTAGAGGGGGACAGAGCGGGAAGGAGAGTCAGTTCCAGGCTTGAGATTACCATAAGACAAGCAATTCTAAGAAAATTTGGATTTTCTTAGATCTTCTTGGATGTCCTGAGGTCCTAGATAAAGTCAGAATCAAGGGTATCAGGGCAAACCAAATGACATGAGTTTTCATATCCAAGACAGCTGACCAGATTTGGTTTTGAGATCCCAGCCAGGCAGAAAGACACAATGGAATAAAATCCAAAAATAACATCTACTACTACGGTTTCGATCTTCAAGTCAGCTATCTAGAAACAAGTGAAAGATGAAGCTCCATCCCAAAGCCTTGAAGCCCTGCCTGCTTTCAAATAGATTCCTTGGAGTGAGTGACTGAGGAGAAGGAATGGAGCTTACCAAAGTGAGTCAGTGCTCCCCAAGGGCTAGTATCTGCTCAGAAAACCAACCCCGGGAGTCACGTTTGAGAACCAGGAACCCTCAAACCAATTCCAGAGCATTGGGAAAATAGCAGAGGATAACAAGGTGTCTGGAAATCACTGCATGTGAAGACTTATTAAAATAATCAAGCATCTGGGCTCCTGGGTGGCTTAGTGGGTTGAGCAGTCAACTCCTGATTTCAGCTGAGGTCATGATCTCAGAGTCCCGAGATCAAGCCTGACATCAGGCTCCATGCTCAGCAGGCAGTCTGCTTGGAATTCTCTCTCCCCCTCCTCCCCCTTCCACTCTCTCTCAAAATAAATAAATCTTTTTAAAAAATAATTGAGCATCTATATCTTAAATATAAAGAGTCTAAGAGGAGTATAATAATTATCTTCAGATATTTTAAAGGCCTGTC
Organism: Taxidea taxus jeffersonii; assembly: GCA_003697995.1. Taxonomy (NCBI): domain Eukaryota; kingdom Metazoa; phylum Chordata; class Mammalia; order Carnivora; family Mustelidae; genus Taxidea; species Taxidea taxus. The sequence continues at coordinate 4,426 of RCUC01160745.1, read as the reverse complement.
ATGTACATCTATAAATAAAAATTTTATGCTACATTTGTGTATTATTTCATGGTTTTTAAGCATTAAATATGTAGTCTCGATTCAAATCTTTACTAACTGAATGAATGGTCTACTCTTTTCAATTGCAAGAGCTGGAAGTTAGGTAACCCTCTATCAGGAATGTTATAGATGATATTCTGGCATTAATATAGCAGTTATGCAGGAGTACCACTTACAAAAATCTCCAGGCCTGTGGGGTCTTTTAGTTCCAACACTACCTCCCTTCCAACCAAGGAAAATCTTGGTCTCTCTTTATGTACCAACTTCTCATCATAGATCTGACAGTACTTTACACTATCAGGAAAAGAATGTGTTTCATTAGTACATCTGGGATCCTTTTGGGTTGATTCCTTCTAATTGCAGAAAACCAAGGCAAAAGCAGGTCGGATTACTTGCACAATGTCAACAGGTTAATTAATGGCATAGCTGCAATTTCAGCACTCCAAAGGCTCATCAATTCTCTTTCCATTCTGCTTCCCCTGTAAGAGGAGGAATCTCCAAAAGATGTGTATGGTAAAGCAAGTGCAAGGTCAGAAAGCAAATCTTTGTTGAATGAAGCATAGCCAAACCAGTCACCTTTTTGAAAGTAGGGTGCTTCCTTGAGGAATGTCAAGACCTCTCATTTCCTACTTGCCCTGCCCATGTGTTGACAAGCAGAGTCATCTCTAAAACTGGATGCATAGGTCCTTAAGTAACACACAAGACAATCCATCAGGATGGCAGAAGAAAACACTAAAATTTCTATCTATATTAATGCAACCTGTCTGTCACTCTTTCTGTATACACTATGTATATACATATAATGCATTGTAAAAAATATGCATATAATTCATACTTAATATTATACACATATTGAAGATACATGTAGATACATGTTCAAGAAGAAATCAGAAAATTTTAGAGGCCACTGTTTTAAAATTAGCCATGAATGAGATGCAGTCATTTGTAATGTTCACTGCATTCCTGAGTCGCTGTATTCAGATACTTTTACTCTGGGTTATATAAAGCAGAAGAAAATACACACCCCTTATAATAATTTCTGACTAGTTACCCTCAAGGAGTCCTATGGAGCAAAATACATGAGGGATTTTCCTCAAGACTCAGACTGTGGAGCAGAAGGAGGGAATCACAGGCAATGGCTCCATTTCCACAGCAAAGACAAGTCTTGCTGTCAAAGTTGAGCCACTGGCTGAAGTAAAATAATCAGGTAGTTTGTAACTCCTCAGGACACAAAGAGCAGATTGCAATTCCTTAAGACTAGCCATCTATTTTGAGACTAGAGGACCACCTTCACCTCCTGACCTGCATCTGTGAAGCAGCAGGAAATTGTTCATTAGTCAGTATTTTGTCACTCTACAGAAAACATAAAGGATGTGTCTGAGCAAAAAAGAACTTGAAAATATATGCTAAAATAAGCCTTCTCATAAGAATTCATGGCAAAATATTACCTTACTCAGCCACAGTTACCATTGTATTTTATTGGAAGAACTCTAATATGAAGAATGGCAGAGAGTCACTGTTGCACAACTGGGGAGGACGTAAGTCACCTAGATCTTATCCTCTCCCCATCCCCGCATCCGCAACTCCCCACCCTCTCCTCACCCTGCAATGGCCAACAAGGTCTGAAACTTAACCCAGTCCGATCCACACTTCATGTGCCCTGCTTAAGACTCCTTAGAAATGGTTTCTGAATGAGGCTTGTGGGCAGCTCAGTCAGTTAAGTGTCCAACTCTTGATTTTTGCCTCAGGTCCTTATCTCAGGGTCTTGGGATCTGAACTTAGTGGGGAGTCTGCTGGAGATTCTCTCTCTTCCTCTGCCCCTCCCTTTTCTTGCACTCTCCCCACCTCTCTCAAATAAATAAATAAATAAATCTTTTTAAAAAATGGTTTCTGAAAAACATTTTTTAACTTCTTGGGACCAGAACTTCAACATCAACTAAAAGAACTTCCTCACATGATATAAAGCTGGTAGAGTAACAAGATGAACAAAATCCAAGCTCAAACTAGATTTTAGGACAAGGGAAACAGTACAGGTGAGAGAGGGTGTCACATTCTATCTCTCATGAGCAAATCAGGAAGATGTGTGAACAGAACCCAATATGGATAGTTTACAAAAAAAAAAAAAAAGAAAATTTTAAAATAATTTCAAAATATCCCAGGGAGGTCAGAAAACCAGGTTTAAAGGCTATGCTTCCTGGCATGATGTCCCCATTATACCATAAATCTGCCACAGCCAACATCACTGGGCAAAGACCCCAACTTGTGCACCACTAATGCTGGATGTCCATTCTGATGCCTCTGGGAAATTGCTGCCCTTCTCCCACCCTCATCAAGCTGCATGCCTCACAACACCTTCTTTTTAATGCTATTAGTTTCTGAATTGAACTCCTTCATGATGAGCTTAATTGATGGAAGCTATGTGTCATGCCTGTGCTTTGAACACAGAAGAAAATGGAAAGACCAGTATATGATTTTAACCTTTGGGACACAGACCCATGGTAAAGTGGAGAATTTCCCAGAAATTAAAGGTGTTCAAAGTTGCATAAGGCTATAGAGTTTCAAATATATATCACACTAGGAAAGAACTATAGCATCCCACTACCTGGGACTGCCTATCATCTGTGATATGACCCATGGAGACATGGTTTTCCATGTGGTCAGACCAAGCCTGTCTTTAAAAAAAAGAAAGAAAGAAAGAAAAGGAAAGGAAAAGGAAAAGCTTAAATTGTAATTAACATGAGACAATAGTGAGTAAATGGAGTTGTCATTGTCACTTGTCCAGTGTCAAATTATTAGCCTCTTGTTGTGTAAAACACCTGGTCAAGAGCCCAAGTTTAGGTGCAGGATCAGAGTAAAGCTTATCCAATGTTGCAGAAATGGGTAGTTTCCAATAAGCTGATATCTTGATTTAATAAAGCTGCAATTTCTTCCCTCAAGTTAAGGCAATCTTGTGGTGATACAATTTTTCCTCATTGTATAAATAAATATCAGGCTACACATATGTAAGGATAAAGAGAAAGTTAATATTTCTATGTTTGATTCAACAAGCAAACAGAGTCATGGGCAGTTTCATCAGTCTGATATTTGTTGGGTGAAAAACTCTATTATGTCTTTCAGATATATTCCAAGGATTTTTGGTTTTATGATGGCAAAATAGATATTTGTGTCCCCTTCTTCTCTGAGACATTATCTGAAAATAGCAAGAAGTACTAAGAATCAAAACACAAACTTCATCTTTGGTAAAACCAGGAGACAGCTAAACCACAATAAATGAAAACCAACAGCAAAAGGAAAGGAGTGGCAAATAGCTGAGGGTAGAAGAGGGTGAAACATGAGTGCCCATAGACTTGTAACCCTAATGATAAACAATGCTTCCCACCCACAGAAAGCCTGGGAAAGGCTCATGATTCATAAGCATCATGTACAACACAAGGCAGTGGTGAAGTGTTGTGGTGAAAATTCAAAAAGTGGCCGAGGATTGTCTAAGGAACAGTTGGAGTGTCTCCTTTCCCCAGCCCAGAATAAGTTAGAGAGAGAAAAAGAACAATCACAAAAGAAAGGAACATTCTTGGAACTTAAAAATACAATAGCTAAAATAAATAACTCATGGAATAGTTTGAAGATAAAGCCAAAGTATCTCATAGAATGAAATGAGAGGACTAAATGCTGGACAAAAGCAGAAGAGATAAGGAGACTAGAAGATGAGCTCAAGAGGTCCAAAACTCTACTAATGGAAATTCCAGAGAGAAAACAGTAAGAGTGAGGAGGGATTGTCAAAGAAAGACTACCGGAAATTTTCACTTAACTACAGAAGCCTCCAGATTTAAAAGACCCACCCACTATCTAGTTCACTGAATAAAAACAGGCCCAATACCAAGCCACATCATTTTGAAATGCCAAATAATGAAATCATAAAAGCTTCCAGAGAGGAAAAAATAGATCACATACAAAAAAATCAGAGAAAGAATGACCAGTTGTTGACAATCTTTGAAGAAAACAATGGAACAAATTCTTCAAATATCTGAAGGAAAATAATTTTAAGTCCTTAATTATATCCCAAATCAAATTATAAATTAGATGTGAAGGTAAAATAAATACATTTTCACACATGCAATGTCTCATAAATTTATTTCCCATGCACTTTTCTCAAAAGCCACTGAAGGATAGTGCTCCACTGAAATAAGTGAGAAAAAAATCAGAAAGGAAAAGACACAAGATATAGGAAGTAGGGAATTCAACAAAGACACTCAAAGATAAATCCCAGGATACCAACTATGAAGCAAAAGAGAGAACACCATCCAGACTAAAGCAGAAAGTTGAAAGTCTCCAACAGGGACATCTTCAAGGGAAAATAAGAATCTGATTATTGACCTAATTCATTTGAAAC
>RCUC01160744.1:0-48281 GCA_003697995.1 Taxidea taxus jeffersonii | reverse complement strand
TCTGTAGCTAGCTCCTGGTGCCATCCTGGTAGTGTTTTGTTGAGTTTCCCCATCGGAAAAGAACTAAAGCCTTATTGAAAGAGCAGCTTTCTTGGGGTGCCTGGGTGGCTCAGTGGGTTAAAGCCTCTGCCCTCAGCTCAGCTTATGGTCTCAGGGTCCTGGGATCGAGCCCCACATTGGGCTCTCTGCTTGGCGGGTAGCCTGCACCCCCCTCTCTCTGTCTACTTGTGATCTCTGTCTGTCAAATAAATAAAGTCTTTGGAAAAAGAGCAGCTTTCTAATGACAACAGAAGTTGGGGGTAATAAAGAAGATCAAAGTGCTAGATGATCTGCTCTGGTAGATAGACCATGGATCAGTAAACTATAGCCTATGGGCTAATTACTTGTTTTTACTTTTATTTATTTTTTTAAGATTCTATTTATTTGACACAGAGAGATCACAAGTAGGCAGAGAGGCAGGCAGAGAGAGGAGAGGAAGCAGGCTCCCTGCTAAGCAGAGAGCCCAGTGTGGGGCTTGATCTCAGGACCCTGAGATCATGACCTGGGCCAGAGGCGGAGGCTTAACCAATTGAGCCACCCAACGCCCCTAGTTACTTGTTTTTATAAATAAAGTTTTATTAGAACACAGTCCACGAATTTTTTGATTTATTATCTCTGACTGCTTTTGTACTAAGGTGGCAGACTTGAATAGTTGTGACAAAGACTAAAGGCTCAGAGTCTAAAATACTTTCTATCTGACTCTGAATAGTTTGCCATCCGTAAGCTTTAGTATCATGACTACATAAGTTATGCAGTATGTTTGCTCTTGGTTGTCTAGGGAAAATATTAATTGTGTAGCATAACTGTTGAAAGAAGAGTCTTTCGGCCTAACATTGCTAATCCATATCCTTGTCTGTGTTTCAGGATCTGTCTGGTTCAATAGACGATCTCCCCATGGGGACAGAAGGAGCTCTGAGCCCTGGAGTGAGCACATCAGGGATTTCCAGCAGCCAAGGAGAGCAGAGTAATCCAGCTCAGTCTCCTTTCTCTCCTCATACCTCCCCTCACCTGCCTGGCATCCGAGGCCCCTCCCCATCCCCTGTTGGCTCTCCCGCCAGTGTTGCTCAGTCTCGCTCAGGACCACTCTCGCCTGCTGCAGTGCCAGGTACCTTCAAGTGCTGGACTTCGGGGAGAGGGTAAAGGGACTGGCCCCCCAGTGATAGCAGGGCCCCAGCCTTCCCCTGCCACAAAGAGCATCTCTGCTTCATGTCTACGAAGTTTCCCTTCAGCATTCGAAGAAGAGAGGTGGGACCCCCTTGGTGGGGTCCCTCTGTATATGTGGTATTGGGAGATTCAGGCTTGCCAGGAGCCATTTTCAGCTCTGAGACGACCTCCTCGCTAGAATTTCCAGGCTTAGCCGTGATTGGCTTCTTTCTCTGTTTGGAGCAGGCAACCAGATGCCACCTCGGCCACCCAGTGGCCAGTCGGACAGCATCATGCATCCTTCCATGAACCAATCGAGCATTGCCCAAGATCGAGGTGAGACCCTGGGCTTTCAGGGAGGTGTCAAAGTTTAAGGGAGCCATTTGGTTATCCTGTGCAATAGTTTTTGGAGAACTGTATGACAAGGAAGCTTAGGACAGTCCCAGCAGTAAGTCATGAAGTTAGAATGGGCTTGACCATGCTGGTGACTCCAGTATTGTGTTACCCCGAGTCTTGTTTTTCATTGTTTGTGTTCTGATGGATTCCTCCCTACACGGTATCTAATTTGGTCAGCAAATACTGAAGACTCGACATCAAATCTTTACCCTTTAAATGCTGTCCCATTTTGTTGTCAATGCTTTTTTGTCTTTTCAGACCCGCATTTAGTAGAAACAGTTGCCATGCCCTGGTTAATGACTATGTCACTTTGGAGTCACTTTGGAGGGTGCCTAGAAGAGCACATAATTATATTGCAAATAAGATACAGACTTTGTGCAAGTAGCTGCTAAAGAAAATGTAGATGGTGAGGTCCTATGATAAGGGAGAACATTTGTTCTCATTGTACTGAGGTAATAATATATGGATACTCCCCACAAATAGGTTACATGCAGAGGAACCCCCAGATGCCCCAGTACAGTTCCCCTCAGCCCGGCTCGGCCTTATCTCCGCGTCAGCCTTCAGGTGGACAGATGCACACAGGCATGGGCTCCTACCAGCAGAACTCCATGGGGAGCTACGGTCCCCAGGGGAGTCAGTACGGCCCACAGGGTGAGTATGCTACCCAGTCAGGAGTACACAGAGGTGTATACATACACTGCTCTCTGGGTTTTAAGAGTAGGACTGCCCTTGGCTTTAAATCCACCAAAGCCAGGCCCTAAAATAAGGCAGGACTGTCACCATGGGAAAGTCCCTGAATATCCCTGAGCCTCTCTTTCATCTGTAAAATGGGGAGAAGGCATTTCACCCAAGACTGGGCAGACACTTAATGGCAATTAAAGTAAATTAGTCCTAATAGAATGTATCTTTGCTCAAAATGAGCTCTGGACAGATCTAAAGCTGAATGTCTCATGCAGAGCACGGGAGAGATGGCGGATTACCTATGTAGAAAGGAAGGAGTTCTGGGAGGTGAGGGGCCTGGGTAGCAGCAAAGCCACTCTTGCCTGCCAGCCAGCTTGCTCTGTGCTGTGCTGGCTTTAGGATGAGAGGACAACTGAGGCCTGCCTTTCTGTGTTCCTTGCCTCTCCTCCCCACCCCCCATCCCGTTTTTTTAAATGGGGTGAAGGCTGCAATGCAGTTGGTCTTTTATCAAATCAAATAACAAGTGATTCCTATCATTTATTATCTTTGGAGTTTTAGAGCTGAGCAAGATTAAGGAATTGCTAGTGAACCACTAATGAGTCTCTGCATCTTCTCTTCTTCTTTCCTTTCCAGGAGGCTACCCCAGGCAGCCAAACTATAACGCCTTGCCCAATGCTAACTACCCCAGTGCAGGCATGGCCGGAAGCATGAACCCTATGGGTGCTGGAGGTCAGATGCATGGGCAACCTGGCATCCCACCTTATGGCACACTCCCTCCAGGGAGAATGAGTCATGCCTCCATGGGCAACCGGCCTTATGGCCCTAACATGGCCAATATGCCACCTCAGGTTGGGTCAGGGATGTGTCCCCCACCAGGGGGCATGAACCGGAAAACTCAAGAAACTGCTGTCGCCATGCATGTTGCTGCCAACTCTATCCAAAACAGGTAAGGCCTGGGAAGTGAAGAGGGTGTCAGCAGAAGGAAATAAACTTAAAAGTTATTTGGGTTGTTGAGATGCTTCTGGATCTGACCATGCCATCTTGATGAATATGTATTTTATTGAGAGCTCTTTAGAAAACTGGGTTTCCTTACAGTGGAAAGAAAACTAACAAAAGTGATGATTCTTAAGCATTTTCAGTTGGTATCAAATTTCACATGACCAGACATTGTATGTAAAGAACTATATAAAGCATAGCTTATTTTGATGAGTAAAATAAGTTTTCAGAGTTTCTCTATTTCTGCTGTCAATCTAGTTTTTCTGGTTTCCCAAGGGATTTTAATGATACACATGACTTGGATCTGTAGTGTGAGAAATAGAGGATGGTAGAGTTGTGGTTTGCCATTTCTATGCTGTTCTGTGTGGTTCTTTGTGTTTGAATCTGGCACTAAAGTGCAGAGAGCTCATGTGATTTGGTTTAATGACTTTAAAGATTCATCCATTCTTCCTTGGACACTCACTTTGGTGGCTGTTCACTTCAGTGAATATGATTCCACTGGCTTTTGAAGGCTCTGTCTGTATACCCCATTGTTGGTGGCTACAGTTCTTACAGTGACTCTTATCTTACTGGAATGCTGATGAACTAAGGTAGAATAGGGTAATTAATGGTAAAGAGATGGGTTTGGTAGTACTTCAGAATGATGGAAGCATAGAGCAGTAGGTCCATCAAGAAAGCACCTTCAGGTGCTGTGCCGTGAGGGGTCCAGGTTGGTGTGGATTTGACATGCCAGAGTGGTAAAATCTAGGCCTTTTTCCGTAGAGAGGGTCCTTAGATGGAAACATATTTAATATTGGAAGTGCCTGGCGGGAGGTGGTACTTAAGAGACACGGTAGGGGTCCCTTCTTCAAGGATTGTATCCTTTAAAATTGAGCTATGGTTTCCTGTTTGGAGCCTGAACCATCTTAGAACCTTTCATGGGAGGTAGTAGATAGGAATGTCTAGGTCAGGTGGTACATGGTTGTGGTTTAGGAAGCCCATAAACTTTTTCCTTGTAAGCCTTACTAGATGATCTTGGCTCACAAACTCTATTTAGCTCAGGTCCACATATGAAAGCTCAGTGTCTCTAACTCTTGTCTCTCACTTTCCATCTTCTTCCTCAGGCCACCAGGCTACCCCAATATGAATCAGGGGGGCATGATGGGAACTGGACCTCCTTACGGACAAGGGATTAATAGTATGGCTGGCATGATCAACCCTCAGGGACCTCCGTATCCCATGGGTGGGACCATGGCCAACAATTCAGCAGGTAAGTCCAAGCCTTTGCTCACCCTAGGAATTTCTTCTAGAATGATCTTCATGTCAAACTTACTGGACTTTTGATCTTTTTTCTTTTTTATAGGGATGGCAGCCAGCCCAGAGATGATGGGCCTTGGGGATGTCAAGTTAACTCCAGCCACCAAAATGAACAATAAGGCAGATGGGACACCCAAGACAGAATCCAAATCCAAGGTAATGATTTATATCCTGACCTCTCACCTCTCTGTCCCATCCTCTCCAGGGATAGGAAGGAAAAAGAAAAGAGGGTGACTAGGCTCTAGCCATGACACGGATTAGATCTCAGAAAAGGCTGCTCTTGCCTCTTCTAATCATGAAGGGTCCCAGGCTCATTGAATTAGATTTCAGTTAGCCTAAAGGGTCCTGATAGATATAACACAATGTTCTCACAGCTGTCTGTGATAGAGGAAATGCCAGGCCTGCAGTGTAGAATTCTCTGTATTGCCCTTTGGGAGACTGTGCACCCTGTCCTCATGCATCTGTAGGTGGTGTGTGCCATGGGCAACTAGTTGCTCTTCTCTTCCTGGACCTTCCTCCGAGCAGCAGGAATGGTTGGTGCCCTGTGTTCTATAAAGAGGAGGATGAGGCATTGGGGGTTTGGGTCCTTGCTGACCTCCCTGTAGGTTGGTCCTAAGTGTGCTATCTGTTGGGTTGTATGGCAGTCTGGGGACATGCTCAGTGTTCGAAACATTTCTGCCCTTTGTCATACCCCATTTTCCCTATCTCGTAAAGTAGGGGAAATAAAAACAGCTGCCACATTCTGTGGACCCTCACCTCTGGCTCTCAGGACCTTGTAGCCATCCTCCTGTCTGGGACAGGACAGTTAACATCCAAATTAACATCCTCCTGTCTGGGACAGGATAATTAACATGCAAATACCTTTCAGGCAGGTTAGGAGACCCTTCCTTTCTTGACAGGAGGAAGTTTCTTTTCATTTGAGTCCATCCCATTGTCACGAAATCACATTTTGAATTTCTTGAGTTCTCTGAAACAGTCTCTGACAGCATGCCCAGGCTCCTGGGTAATAGCACGGGGGTAGTATAGTGACATTGTTGTCAGGTGGATAAGGGTTTGACACTTAGCTTTGCTACTTAAGAACAGTGAGATTTTAGGAATGGGCTCCTTGTGCCTGCTTCCTTATCTTTTAAGAGGAGGATAATTAATAGTGCCTAGTATATAAAGTCATCTAGCATGGCACCCAATGCATAATACATAGGCAGTGTTAGCTTCCTTCCTTTACAGGAAGAATTTCTAGCTCCCATTTGGTCTTTTGACCTTGCAAAAGGCAAGGTACATGCTAGTGACTACCCCAGAATAAGAAGCTTTACCACTGCCCTAATCAAAGGACTTCTGAGACCACCCTTAGCATAGGCTTTGAATCTGACCGGTTCCTATGAATCTTGACCTGCCCCTTCCAGAAATCCAGTTCTTCTACTACAACCAATGAGAAGATCACCAAGTTGTATGAGCTGGGTGGTGAGCCTGAGAGGAAGATGTGGGTGGACCGTTATCTGGCCTTCACGGAGGAGAAGGCCATGGGCATGACAAATCTGCCTGCTGTGGGTAGGAAACCTCTGGACCTCTATCGCCTCTATGTGTCTGTGAAGGAGATTGGTGGATTGACTCAGGTGAGTGCCTAGCACTTGGCTTCCTCTGTGGTTTCAACAAGCCTCTCTCTAGGTACTCAGTGGCTTCACCTGGTGCCAAGCCTCCCACAGGGACATCACCGTCTCCTGCTCTCTGAGGCACATACTGACAGACTGGAAGCACAGGGCTTCCAGAAGATTAAGACAAAGACAGGAGGCTGAGACCTGCCTGGGTAGTATGATGTATTAGCATTGAGTTTTACCATATGTCTAGGGTCTCACTGAGGTGCAAAGATAGGGAAAATGCGGGAGGCAGTTTGACATAGCAAGCAAGGACATGGTTTGGAAAGATGGGTCTGGTTTTGAATTCTTTCTTAGCTACTTAACAACACATGTGACCTTAATCAAGGTGTATGACCACTCTGAGCCCTTTCTTACTTGTAAAGTAGGGATAGTGTGTATCCTGCTAGACCGTCAGAAGCTAGAACTAACACTCAAAGCTTGCAGCAAGATATCTGCCATGTAAATTGGTCTGTAAGATGGTATGGGCTTAGCCAGAGTAGTTGCTGACCCTTTCCTTCCGATCCCAGTGAAGATGGGATTTCAGGAGCTATTTGGTAGAAATAGCTTATGAGGGATGAAGCAGGTGGGGCAGTTGTGTTTAGGTGCTCCATATGGTGTACCGACGTGAATGCATTAGTCTGTGCTAAAAACCTCTGAACTGAATACCTCCCTGAGCCTTGCCCCTGCTCCAAGGCCTTAGAGCTTTGCTTCACACTCAGCCCAGGAGGCAAAGAGTTGAGGCAGTGCTGTGCTTTGCAGACTTTCCTCCTATGTGTGTTCTGTAGTCATTAGATCAGGAGCCTGCTGTTGGATCTGAGTTTGTGGCTCAGCTCAGGGGGAGGCGTGGCGGGGAGAGACATATTCCAAACCTTCTAAATCAGAAGAGGAAAACAGCTGTCACCAGCAGAAAAGAAAGTGATTGGAATGAAGCCAACCAACAGTCAGTTATGAATTCCTTTTCCCTTCAGGCTTTATTCCCCTCCCCCACAAAGGAAAACAAAACAAAACAAGACACGTGCACACTGCCACGTAACTGGCGTGGGAAGCAAAGCCACAGCAGGCTTCTGAGGTGACCCTGGGCTTATTCCTGTCATTCTCCCCGGTATTGAGTTCTCCTAAGCGGGCTTCTCCTACCTGTAGGGAAAGGGAGGGGGCATCGGGTTAGGTTTGGCATACTTTCGACTAGGTGGGCTTCTGGATTCACTGAACCTAGGATGCGATCCAGAGGGAATCCCAAAGCCTGCGCCTGTCTTCTGGTTGGCAAAAGGATGCCAGCCTTTTAGGGGCTAGGATGAAATTGAATGCTAAAGACAGTGCAAGTTCAGAGGAGAGAGTTAGTTTGTGAAGCTTCCAAGAAGACAGAAGATGAGTCCTGCTCCTCTGTGAAGGCTTAGTAGGGTGTAGGTAGAGGAAGGGGTCATCCAGTTGACCAGCTTACATGGCACGGATATGGGAGAGTCTGGAATATACCTGGTCAGCGCCATCTCTGACCTTCAGGCTTCAGCTCAGATGGTAGCCTGCTCTGGAAGTATTCCTGGTCACCTCCCACCATCTAGGTTGTCCCTCTCTTTGCTTCCTTATCACTCTTCTCTCTGGTATCATAGGTACCAGGTCAGCAGACAGACCACAGCATGTTGAGCTTCCTGTGTGGGCTGGGACTAGAAAGCTAGTGTTCCCAGCCTTCGAGGTGGACGAGTAAGCATGAGAATACATGAAGAAGGACACCTGCCTGGCTAGAGCAGCAAGACCATCTAATTGTAGGGTTTGGGGAATGGTCTTGGTCAGTGTGTCCTGAAGCTTAGGAAAGGAGACAAGTGTAGGCTGGCCACTGGGAGGGCACAGAGAAGTTAGAGGGCCTGAAGGGTCTCCTGGACAACCAGGACAGTGACTGGTAAGGAAATGGGGCTTGTAGTTTGTGACATGTCACTGAGAAGCTGGACAGCAGAGGCACAAGAATGTAAAATTTGCAGAGAGCCCCACAACGAGAAAACAGCCCAGATATGGAGACCTCCAGTGTGACAAAGTAAGTCAAGCAGAGTGGTAGCTGATATTGCCATGCCTCCATTTTGGAAAATGTTGATTTTTATTGTTGCCTTTGAAGGGGTTTGAATCTGATGGTGACTTGCACAGCCTTTTTCAGTACTGTACTTGTGTTAAGCATCATACCTTCTGAATTCTGTTCTCTCCCATTAATAGTGATGTGAAATCTGCCCTTTTTTGAATAAGCACTGTCTGTTAGTTGCTGTGATCTGTGGATAGAGCCTGCTGAGGGTAGAGGGAAGCTAGCCATGGATTTAACATTTGTTGTGGACTCTGCACCAAGGGGCTTAACTTTGGTTGGTTAACTGAGAACTGCGATTTCATGAGAGCTGAGTGCCTGGTAGCCTGACAGGGTTTGGGGCTTGTGAGCAGGAAGACCGGGCGGAAGACAGACCTCGACTCTTCTGGTTGGTTGTACAGGTCAACAAGAACAAAAAATGGCGGGAACTTGCGACCAACCTCAACGTGGGCACCTCAAGCAGTGCTGCCAGCTCCTTGAAAAAGCAGTACATCCAGTGTCTCTATGCCTTTGAGTGCAAGATTGAACGGGGAGAAGACCCTCCCCCAGACATCTTTGCAGCTGCTGATTCCAAGAAGTCCCAGCCCAAGATCCAGCCTCCCTCTCCTGGTAAGGATTGGTCGCGCAGCCCCACTTAGGCTCACCCTTCACGAGTAGCATTCAAGGTGTCCAGGCTCCTTTACGCGGCAGTGCCTGGCCCTAGGGACGGCTGCTCTGCCCTACCCCAGGCCTTACCACGGTGACTGAACTGAAGAGCGGCCAGTGGCGATTCCCTTGAGAGGTAGTCTGTAGCAGCCCTTAAGTTTTAATTTTCGTTGTGCACCTGGCGTCTTGCCAAATGTTTGTAAACTAGCGAGTAGGAGGGACACCAGAGGAGTGGGGAAGTCTGACAAATCGCAGTGAGGCAGGGCCATCTGGGAGCTTTGGCCCACTGATGTCAGCGCCTTAGAATGCAGCTCAAGACTAGAGCCCTGAATTCCCCAGGGAGCGGGGATGCTAATGAATGGGAAGGAGGGGCTGGGGAGGGGATATGAATGGAACTCTCTGATGGGAGTGCCTCTGCCCACCCTCTTTTCCGAGAGGACGCTGGGGCCTGAGCAAGCATGGGGAGGGAAGAAGGCCAGGGCTCCTAGAAGGTGGGTGTAAACACATGTGCCCTGGTGTTGACCTCTGAGGGTGTAATGAGTGCCTGAGATGACTCATCAGCTGGGGAGGCCTAAGCAGTGGGATATCTGCTGCTGGGAATGGTAACTTATGGAAACATTAATTACTGGTAGTTCTGCTCACATCAGCTTGGAGGAACATTGAAACCTGAGAGGTGACACTGTGCTAGATGTTTGTGAGTGGGAGCTCCTAGGTTCCTAAAGTACACTGTGGGTCTGGGGCAAGATGGAGCCTTCCTACCTAGGATTCCAGGGGCTCTGACTGGGAATTTGTGCACCAGCATTACAGGGTTTAGTAGGTTAGACATGGTCCTTGGGGAAGTAAAGAAAAGTAGTCAGGGGAGCTGGCAGAGACTCAAGGAAATCCCTAGCATGGTGATGGCATCTCCACACTACTCCTAGTCTCCAAATGTGAACAGTAGCAAGGAGCAACAGAAACCTCAGATTCCCTGGGGCACCTGGGCGGCTCAGTCAGTTAAGCATCCAACTCTTGCTCTCAGCTGAGGTCTTGATCAGAGTCATGAGTTTAAAACCCACATCAGGCTCCACAGTGGGCACGGAGCCTTTGTAAAAAAAAAGAAAGAAAGAAAGAAAGAAAAAGAAAAGAAAACTCAAATTCCCTTCTTTATTACCTGGCCTTACATATCCCCTGCTGAGAAGGGTGATTCAGACTTTAAAGAAGCCTGGCTTTAGCCTTATAATGATCCTTTCGAAAGAGACCCCAGGACTTTGTGTATTTCTGTGAGAGTTAAAGACTTGCCAGCTCACTCCACATCTCTATCCACAGCGGGATCTGGGTCTATGCAGGGGCCGCAGACACCTCAGTCAACTAGCAGTTCCATGGCAGAAGGAGGAGACCTGAAGCCACCAACTCCAGCATCCACACCACACAGTCAGATCCCGCCCTTGCCAGGCATGAGGTAAGGCCAGGAGTAGGGGCAGGGGGCTGGGGAGGACCTGGGCGGAACTACAGGAGCTTCTGTGCCGCTCAAGGTGTCCCTGCTCTGCCCGCCCAGCCAGGGACTCTAACGCGCCCTGCTTACTGGAGGAATTGCTTTGTTTGGGGCTTAATTGGCTTTCCTCACTCTGGAGCAGGAGCAATTCGGTTGGGATCCAGGATGCCTTTCCTGATGGAAGTGACCCCACATTCCAGAAGCGGAATTCCATGACTCCAAACCCTGGGTACCAGCCCAGTATGAATACCTCTGACATGATGGGGCGCATGTCCTACGAGCCAAATAAGGATCCTTATGGCGGCATGAGGAAAGGTGACCAACTGCTTGAGGACAGAGCCAGGGAAATGGGGAGATGTCTTGAGTGTTCAGGGTTCTTGTCAAGCCATTCTTGGAGATATGGCCTTTCCAGACCTAAGCACCACTCTTTGTCCCTACCTCCTTCCTTGTCTCCCTCTCCCTGGCTACACCTTATCACATCTCAACAAGTAGGAGCTCTTTGCTGATCGGAGCCTCTTTAGATCTCTTCTGAACCTGTCAGGGAAACCGTAGGAACAAGCCCAATCCCTTAAAAGGGCTTGGTCTTTGGGGCAGGCAAGGTGTAGGTTGCTAGGCCTGCTGGCTTACTGGTTTGCTCACTGCCTTACTTTCTACGTGCAGCACCAGGGAGCGATCCCTTCATGTCCTCAGGGCAGGGGCCCAATGGCGGAATGGGAGACCCCTACAGCCGAGCTGCCGGCCCTGGGCTAGGAAATGTGGCGATGGGACCGCGACAGCACTATCCCTATGGAGGTCCTTATGACAGAGTGAGGTGAGCATGGCCCCTGCTCCTGTCCCACCCCAGCCCCCCACAGCTGTTGTGGACTCAATCCAGTTCTCCGATTGTGTTTAGGACGGAGCCTGGAATAGGACCCGAGGGAAACATGGGCACTGGAGCCCCACAGCCGAATCTCATGCCTTCCAACCCAGACTCGGGGATGTATTCTCCCAGCCGCTACCCCCCGCAGCAGCAGCAGCAGCAGCAGCAACGGTGAGGGAAGGCTGGTGTTATTGTCTCTGTGGCTTAGGCTTTGCCATTTCCCACCCTGATCCTCTGATTCTCTCTCTCCTACAGACATGATTCCTATGGCAATCAGTTCTCCACTCAAGGCACCCCTTCCGGCAGCCCCTTCCCCAGCCAGCAGACCACAATGTATCAGCAGCAGCAGCAGGTGAGGACAGCAGGGCACACGGACACACAGGTTCCCCTTAGGAGCCGGATCGAGGCCCAAGTTGAAAAGTGTGAGAAGGGCTTGCTCTAGATACTTCTCTTTTCTCCCACCCACATAGTTCTGCTGAAGAGTCAAAGCCCTCAATCTCATCCCTGTTTAGATTCCAGTCCAGTCTCTCCAGTTCTCCAAAAGAGCCAGAAACCAACCATGTTTTGATTTTTGAACTTTTCTACGTTTTTCTACCTAGAGCAAGGGAGAACCAGGGGGAAATAGGGACTGATTCTTGCTTTCAGAAACAGCTTCAAAAGATCATTTGTAAAGGTGATTCCTTTCTTCCCTTGGAGTCCATGTCCTCTTTTGGAGGCACAGAAGTAAGCCCAGCAAGGGTCCACTGTAGCTGTCTTGGCAGCTGTGGGTCTTGGGTCCCTGCGCACAGAATACTAACTTCCCCTCTGCTTGTCCCTGTCTTAGAATTACAAACGGCCAATGGATGGCACGTACGGCCCTCCCGCCAAGCGGCACGAAGGGGAGATGTACAGCGTGCCGTACAGCACGGGGCAGGGGCAGCCCCAGCAGCAGCAGTTGCCCCCAGCCCAGCCCCAGCCTGCCAGCCAGCAGCAAGCTGCCCAGCCTTCCCCTCAGCAAGATGTGTACAACCAGTATGGCAACGCCTATCCTGCCACTGCTGCCGCTGCTACTGAGCGCCGACCAGCGGGCGGCCCCCAGAACCAGTTTCCATTCCAGTTTGGCCGAGACCGTGTCTCTGCACCTCCCGGCTCCAATGCCCAGCAGAACATGCCACCGCAGATGATGGGCGGCCCCATCCAAGCATCGGCTGAGGTTGCTCAGCAAGGCACCATGTGGCAGGGGCGTAATGACATGACCTACAATTATACCAACAGGCAGAGCACTGGCTCTGCCACCCAGGGCCCTGCCTATCATGGCGTGAACCGAACAGATGAAATGCTGCATACGGATCAGAGGGCCAACCATGAAGGCCCGTGGCCTTCCCATGGCACACGTCAGCCTCCATATGGTCCCTCTGCCCCCGTGCCCCCCATGACGAGGCCCCCTCCATCCAACTACCAGCCCCCGCCAAGCATGCAGAATCACATTCCTCAGGTATCCAGCCCCGCTCCCCTGCCCCGGCCAATGGAGAATCGCACCTCTCCTAGCAAGTCTCCATTCCTACACTCTGGGATGAAGATGCAAAAGGCAGGTCCCCCAGTACCTGCCTCGCACATAGCACCCGCCCCCGTGCAGCCACCCATGATCCGGCGGGACATCACCTTCCCACCTGGCTCTGTTGAAGCCACACAGCCTGTGTTGAAGCAGAGGAGGCGGCTCACGATGAAAGACATCGGTAAGGAGACCTCCCTGATCAGGTTGCTTCCTCTGCCCCTAAAAATCTTGTCTGTTTTTCTGTCTTCATCCTAATATTCTGGATGGGATAAGATCCCGGTACAGTGTTGTCTAAAATAGAGCCACAGAACTTTGGAAAAGGGAAAAGGCTGATTTCAGGCTTTACCAAAAGGCAGGCGCCATGCAGTGATGTCCTAAGGGAGCCTAGAAGCAGATGCGTGACATCTCCTAGCTAGGAACTGCCTCCCGCCATGTGTTAACCTTCAGAGTAGCCAGCTGATGGGCCAGCCCTGGGGGAGCATCTGGTCAACCTGGGCTTGGTAGATGGGCGACATGGAGGTTTATTTCAGGAACCCCGGAGGCATGGCGGGTAATGATGTCCCTCAAGTCTGGGCTGCTGGCTGAGAGCACGTGGGCATTAGACACCATTAACATCCTGCTGTACGATGACAACAGCATCATGACCTTCAACCTCAGTCAGGTGAGTATACAGGTGCCTGGGAAAGATGGGCAGAATGGGAGGGTCTGGGATCTTCTTGAAGTAGACCGTGCTAAGTGACACGGGGAGTTATGCCAGCCCCAGCCAACATGGTCTCCCCTCTCTCGCTCACTATCTGGTATCTTCCGTGCCAGCACTTTGATTCTATGCCAGTACTTTGCCACTGGCCATGGGCCCAGAACACTGAGAACAATAATTTGTGTAAGGTATCAGGATTGACTTCAAAGGGAATTGGGGAGAAACTTTTGGTACTGGTGCGAAATGCAGATTCTGTTGATGTGAGTGAAGACACCAACTTTCAAGACTACCAAGAAAAACCTGTGGTGTTTATTAGTGAGCCATGCAGTTTCTTCTGCCCTGTCTTCATCTGCTGTTCACGTCGGAGGTCCTTATCGACCCCGTTCTCCTGAGGTGTAAAGGGGAAGTGGAGTGAAGTCTGCTTGTGGGCGGTGATGGTGGCAGTATCTTAACTACACTCTTGCAGAGGTGATTCTCCAGGTCCTCTCTCCACAGGATGTGCGCCTTGAGTTTTCCCGAGAGCTGGAAAGAGTTTTTGCTGTGCCGTCCCGCTTTTTCTTTTGATCATCCTTACTACCTACCAACCCATCTATCGAGCTGACTAGGGGGCATTGAAGAGTTAACCATTTCTTTTTTTTTTTTTTTTAAGATTTTATTTATTTATTTGTTAGAGAGAGAGAGAGCACAGGCAGACAGAGAGGCAGGCAGAGGCAGAGGGAGAAGCAGGCTCCCCGCCGAGCAAGGAGCCCGATGCGGGACTCGATCCCAGGATGCTGGGATCATGACCTGAGCCGAAGGCAGCCGCTTAACCAACTGAGCCACCCAGGCGTCCCAAGAGTTAACCATTTCTTATGTGGCCGCTTTGTGCTAGGTCCTTTGTATTTTCTTTCATGTCATCCTCACAGCGGTCTTCTGAGACAATATGGCCTCTTAGAGATGAGTAAAGAGGCTCAGAGTCTTATCTTTGCCCAAGTTCACACCGCTGTCAGCAGTCTTTCGGATTCCAAAGCCTGACTCTATGTCCATTTCATAAAATTGCCTCCCATGAGAAGGCGAAGGAATAGCTGTTGACTGAGCAGTTTCCATATGCCAGGCATTTGGTATATTCCATTTAGACCTCCGAACAACTGTGTCAAGTGTAGGAATTGCCCTCATGTTCAATGGAAATATAGAAGTAGTACAAGTTAGAGAGTTTAAGTCACAGGGCTAGTTCCTAGAAATGCAATCCCAGAATGCAAGCCTAGATCTTTCTAAAGCCCTTATTTTTTCCATTCTGCTTTACTCTCTTCAGCGAGAGATGAATCTGACTGGAGATACAGTGTTTTCTCCTAGAGGTAGATGGCCTATACGGGATCCAAGCTGGAACTTGGGTCTGCCTAGCACCAGCTTGGTCCCATGTTTGGAGGACTGAACCTCATCCCACTCACTATGTTGCCTGATTGATTCATGGAGGTCCAGCCTCCTGGAATGTTGGGGAGCTTGGAGAAGAGAGCAGGTGAACATCTGTCCACACTGCTTTTCCCTTCTCAGCTCATCTTGAAGCCTTGGGCTATGCTTGGCAGTGGGGTATATAGAGTGTCCTAAGAGGGACAGTGGCAATGACCAGCAGGTAGGAAGGTGGGCCTGGTGAAGAAAAGCAGGGATTGGCTGGGAAGAGGAGGCTGAGAGATGGTGAGGTGCAGAGCTGTTGGTCAACATGTCCATCCTGCTGGAGGCAGGCTTACATGAAGGTAGGCCAAACATAAGGAAGAACTGTGTGCTGGGCACAGGGAAGATTGAATGACTTGCTCTGTGGAAAGCCTTTGGGAAAGGAGCAACTCCGTCCCTCCCAGGGATACGGTTGTCTGACCTACAAGGAGAGAGGGGGAGATTAGGTAGAAGACCATGGGAGGCCTCTCAGGTCACAGATTCTCTCCTTTGGCCCCACTTTTCTCCATTTATTTCCTGTTTTTGTCTTCTAGCTCCCAGGTTTGCTAGAGCTCCTTGTGGAATATTTCCGACGTTGCCTGATCGAGATCTTTGGCATTTTAAAGGAGTATGAGGTGGGTGACCCAGGACAGAGAACACTACTGGACCCTGGGAGACTCAGCAAGGCATCTAGTCCAGCCCCCGTGGAGGGGGAGGAGGAGGAAGACCTTCTAGGTCCTAAACCAGAAGAGGAAGAAGAGGAAGAAATAGTGGAAAATGACGAGGAGATGGCCTTTTCGGGCAAGGACAAGGCAGCCTCAGACAGTAGTGAGGAGAAACTGATTAGTAAGTTTGACAAGCTTCCAGTAAAGATCGTGCAGAAGAATGACCCGTTTGTGGTGGACTGCTCAGATAAGCTTGGGCGCGTGCAGGAGTTTGACAGTGGCCTGCTGCACTGGCGGATTGGTGGGGGGGACACCACTGAGCATATCCAGACCCACTTTGAGAGCAAGACAGAGCTGCTGCCGACCCGACCTCATGTGCCCTGCCCATCAGTCACCCGGAAACAGGTCATGGCAGCAGAGGGTACGCCAGGGACAACAGAACAGGAGGGCCCCCCACCTGATGGCCCTCCAGAGAAACGGATCACAGCCACAATGGATGACATGTTGTCCACCCGGTCTAGCACATTGACCGAGGAGGGAGCTAAGAGTGCAGAGGCCACCAAGGAGAGCAGCAAGTTTCCATTCGGCATCAGCCCGGCACAGAGCCACCGAAACATCAAGATCCTAGAGGACGAACCCCACAGTAAAGATGAGACCCCACTGTGTACCCTTCTGGACTGGCAGGATTCCCTCGCCAAGCGCTGTGTCTGTGTCTCCAATACCATCCGAAGCCTGTCATTTGTGCCCGGCAACGACTTTGAGATGTCCAAACACCCAGGGCTGCTGCTGATCCTGGGCAAGCTGATCCTCCTGCACCATAAGCACCCAGAACGGAAGCAGGCACCACTGACTTACGAGAAGGAGGAGGAGCAGGACCAAGGGGTGAGCTGCAACAAAGTTGAGTGGTGGTGGGACTGCTTGGAGATGCTCCGGGAAAACACCTTGGTCACGCTCGCCAACATCTCAGGCCAGTTGGACCTCTCCCCATACCCTGAGAGCATTTGCCTGCCTGTCCTGGACGGACTCCTACACTGGGCTGTCTGCCCTTCCGCTGAAGCCCAGGACCCCTTCTCCACCCTGGGCCCCAACGCCGTCCTCTCCCCCCAGAGACTGGTCTTGGAAACCCTCAGCAAACTCAGCATCCAGGACAACAATGTGGACCTGATCTTGGCCACGCCCCCCTTCAGCCGCCTGGAGAAGTTGTATAGCACCATGGTGCGCTTCCTCAGTGACCGAAAGAACCCAGTGTGCCGGGAGATGGCCGTGGTGCTGCTGGCCAACCTGGCTCAGGGCGACAGCCTGGCAGCCCGCGCCATCGCCGTGCAGAAGGGCAGCATCGGCAACCTCCTCGGCTTCCTGGAGGACAGCCTCGCCGCCACGCAGTTCCAACAGAGCCAGGCCAGCCTGCTCCACATGCAGAACCCGCCCTTCGAGCCAACGAGTGTGGACATGATGCGGCGGGCTGCCCGCGCACTGCTGGCCCTGGCCAAGGTGGACGAGAACCACTCGGAGTTCACGCTGTACGAGTCACGGCTGTTGGACATCTCGGTATCGCCGCTGATGAACTCCTTGGTTTCACAAGTCATTTGTGATGTACTGTTTCTGATTGGCCAGTCATGACAGCCGTGGGACACCTCCCTCCCTGTGTGTGTGTGCGTGTGTGGAGAACTTAGAAACTGACTGTTGCCCTTTATTTATGCAAAACCACCTCAGAATCCAGTTTACCCTGTGCTGTCCAGCTTCTCCCTTGGGTAAAAAGTCTTTCCTGTTTCTCTTTCCTCCTCCTCTCCACACCCCCCACCCCCCACCTCACACCTTTCTGTTCCTTGTCCTCACCTTACCCCCCTCAGGACCCCACCCTGTTTGAAAAGACAAAGCTCTGCCTACATAGAAGACTTTTTTATTTTAACCAAAGTTACTGTCGTTTACAGTGAGTTTGGGGAAAAAAAATAAAATAAAAATGGCTTTCCCGGCCCTTGCATCAACGGGATGCCACATTTCATAACTGTTTTTAATGGTAAAAAAAAAAAAAAGGAAAAATACAAAAAAAAAACCTCTGAAGGACAAAAAAGGTGACTGCTGAACTGTGTGTGGTTTATTGTTGTACATTCACAATCCTGCAGGAGCCGAGAAGTTCGCAGCTGTGGACAGACCCTGTTCACTGGAGAGGCCTGTGCAGTAGAGTGTAGACCCTTCCATGTACTGTACTGTACACCTGATACTGTAAACATACTGTAATAATAATGTCTCACATGGAAACAAGAGAAGCGCTGGGTCAGCAGCAAGCTGTAGTTTTTAAAAATGTTTTTAGTTAAATGTTGAGGAGAAAAAAAAAAAAGGCTTTTCCCCCAAAGTATCATGTGTGAACCTACAACACCCTGACCTCTTTCTCTCCTCCTTGATTGTATGAATAACCCTGAGATCACCTCTTAGAACTGGTTTTAACCTTTAGCTGCAGCGGCTGCGCTGCCACGTGTGTATATATATGACGTTGTACATTGCACATACCCTTGGATCCCCACAGTTTGGTCCCCCTTCCAGCTGCCCCTTTATAGTATGACGAGTTAACAAGTTGGTGACCTGCACAAAGCGAGACACAGCTATTTAATCTCTTGCCAGACATCGCCCCTCTTGGTGCGATGCTGTACAGGTCTCTGTAAAAAGTCCTTGCTGTCTCAGCAGCCAATCAACTTATAGTTTATTTTTTTCTGGGTTTTTGTTTTGTTTTGTTTTCTTTCTAATCGAGGTGTGAAAAAGTTCTAGGTTCAGTTGAAGTTCCCTGATGAAGAAACACAATTGAGATTTTTTCAGTGATAAAATCTGCATATTTGTATTTCAAACGATGTAGCTAAAACTTGATGTAAATTCCTCCTTTTTTCCTTTTTTGGCTTAATGAATATCATTTATTCAGTATGAAATCTTTATACTATATGTTCCACGTGTTAAGAATAAATGTACATTAAATCTTGGTAAGACGTTTGTGAGGCTTTTTACTGTTTTCAAACCAACTAACAGCTTGACCTTAGGCAGAGGGAGGGGGTAGGGTAGGGTGGGGGTTGCGGTCCTGTTCTTGGAAATCTCTCTTGGTGTGCTCTCTTCCCTGAATGGTGGCATCCTGGAACCTGTCATTTCCGGACCATGTTCCGCTCTACCTTCCACAGTGTAAGTAAATCGAAGAAAGTGGCTGTGATGATTTCACCTGCAAGAGGTAGCTCTAGGCATAAAAGGCACCTTAGTCCCTTGAAATAAAATGGGTGTAAGTAGCCAAAGAAATTGATGATACTCTACCAAAAAAAAAAGAAAAAAAAGTTTTTTTGGAAATAGTTGGCTAAGGGAGGATATCTGCTTTCCTGAGGAAAAAAAAAGGTTTTTTAAAAGATTTTATTTGACAGATCACAGGCAGAGAGAGAGGGAAGCAGGCTCCCTGCGGAACAGAGAGCCCAATGCGGGGCTTGGTCCCAGGACCCTGGGCTCATGACCTAAGCTGAAGGCAGAGGCTTAACCCACTGAGCCACCCAGGTGGCCCGAGAAATTTTTAACAATAAGGCGAGCATTTATCTCAAGGCAGCCTCCAACTTAACTGTGTGAAAGTTTAATTTGAACACCCCTGAGCTAAAATGCCCTATCTTCCCCTAGAAACTTGCTTTTCCCAGTAAACAGCAACACCATTGCTTGGCAAAACAAAACAAAACAAAAAATTACTTTCATTTCCAAACCCAGTCTGTTTGCGCTCTCCAAAAAAGAACCCTCAAGTCGAGACACTACCACTATAGTGATACTCTGGATATTAGTGATATTCTAAAATTCTTGTAGTCTCCTCCAAACTGACCTTGTTTCTGCTTTGCCTGGTTGAACCTATTCTTGACATAGCAACCAGAACACTCCCTTTAAAACCTAATATCAAAATCCTTCAGTCTTCTCACTCTTCAGTAAAGTCCAGATCCTCAGAATGACCTGCAAGGCCCTCGGATGTCTGGCTTGCTGTTAGCGCTCTGGGCCCCTTTTCTCTTCCCCATTGCTCACTCCCCCACATAGGGATGTTTCCGCCTTAGGGCCTTTGCATCTACCATCCCCTCTGTCCAGAATACTCTTTGACCAGATAACTCTTTGGCTGAAGTCCTTTTTGGGTCTTTGCTCAAATACTGTGTCGGTGAACCCTTCCCTATCCACCTTATTTAAAATAGTGATCTCTGCCCCCCTGCCTTATTTCCCTCTCTGCCTTCCTCTTTGTAGCCCTTGTTATGTCCAGTCTGTTGTATGGTTGCCCCTTGAACAGTGAGGAGGCTAGGGGTGCCAAATCCCTCCCTGGGCAAAAATACTCGTATACTTTTTTTTCAAATTTTACAAATGTTGCTTTTTATTTTTACTTTTCGGTGTTTTTTTTTGAGATTTTATTTATTTCAGAGAGAGAGAGTGAGAGAGAGAGCATGAGAGGGGAGAAGGTCAGAGGGAGAAGCAGACTCCCCATGGAGCTGGGAGCCCAATGCGGGACTCGATTCCAGGACTCCGGGATCATGACCTGAGCCGAAGGCAGCTGCTTAACCAACTGAGCCACCCAGGCGCCCTACTTTTTGTTTTTTAAGTAATCTTTATCCACAACCTGGGGCTTGAAGTCATGACCCCGAGATCAAGAGTAACCCTGACTGAGCCAGTCAGGTACTCCTTCCCCCAGAAATACATGTATAACTTGACTCCCCCCAAACAGAACACTAATAGCCTACTGTTGACTGGAAGCCTTACTGATATGTTAACAGCGGATTAACACATATTTTATAGGTTATAAGTATTATAGACAGTATGCCTACAGTCAAGGAAGAGGGAGAAAAAGTTAGGAAAATGATAGGAGAGAATACATCTATAGTACTGCACTGTATCCAAAGGGAAAAAAAAATGTTTAAGTGGACCCACGCGGTTCAAACCTTCTGTTCAAGGGTCAACTGTATATCATACTCACCTGTTGTCTCCCACTAGAATGTGAGCTGAGAGCATTATTTTGGTCACTGCTACATCGGGGTCCTATGACACGGTGACCACTTAAATAGCTGTTGAGTGAAATTGTAGATGTTGGCCAGATGGGGTTGCTTTTATAAGGCTAATGTTGCAATATACAGCTTCTCTGTTCATCTCCTTCCTTAGGGAAACAATGAAGAGACCAGAAGCAGTAACAGAGAAAATGACGTTGTTGTGGACCCTTCGAAGTGAAACCTGAAACAAGTCTTCTAGTGAGTACCTACTTGTGTACCAGATTTTGTTCATCAAATCATCCTGCACGGGATCAAAGATGGTGCCTGGGACTCAGAATTCTGGCTCCCATTTTACAGTCAAGGAAAGCGGCTGGTTTGAGCTCAAACATCAAGCGAGGTTCCGCAACCGAGGCCCTCCTTCCTGGGTCAGAGGACAGGCAGGAGTAACTGAATCTAGCCACGGAGCTCAGCAGGCAAGATTGGTTTTTGTCGTAGTCAGCATGAGGTAAAAATTGTCCCAAGAATTTCAATCAAGTGTTCATCAAGCTAAGTGCAGTTGTTAATATTTGGGTCAGGGACAGGCATCAGTATTCGGCTATTGATTGAGGGGGAGGTAGAGACAATGGCTAACCTTTGTCAACCAAGACACCTTCCTAGGACCCTTCTGGGAAAAAAACTACATGGGAAACTTTTCATATCTATATTTTGGTGAGCTGTGTTGCTAATGTCTATTTTTGTACTGGGCCTCTTGAGCTCCATTTCTAGTCTAGAAAGTGCATTTCTGGGCTATGTGTGGAGCATTACCTAGGAGTTTGGTTTCCTGGGTTCCTTTCATCTGCTCCCCTACAATGCAGGGGGAGCCTAGCCTGGTCTCCAGTTTCTGACTGGAGTTACCACAGACTGAGAGAACTGCTAGCCACTGAGCTGTGAGTAATTTGCTTTTGAGAAGCAAACAGAACCTAGCCGTAGAGAACCCAGGGGTGTGGCCAGTAGTTCTTTCCCAGGCTCCTCCCTCCCCACCCCCCAAATGACCTTAACCTTCTTTCATAGCTGGAGAGCTGCCAAGTCTGGCCCAAACAATACTCTCAACCTCATTGGCTCTTTTGCCTTGCAGCCACTGCCACCCCCAAGTGGCTAAGGCCCTTCCCACTAGGCCTCTCAGTGGGGTCAAGGTTTTCTAACTACTGAAAGGCAAACACTGACGGAAGGGTGAAAAATATTTAGTGTCCATGGCCTTTAAAAGATCAGTGTTTGGCACCTGCAGTTGAGAGGCCGGGTGGGGTCTTTGTCCCCCGGTGGATGGACATCTTCAAATGATACAACAGAGGCCAAAAGCAACGTCCAAAACCCGATTGGTGCCACCCCAGATTTTAGGATGGGTGTAAATGTCACCCAGGACCCTTGGAAACTGCCAGTGAATGCCCACTGAGAAAAGACAGAGGATAAAGTTCTGGGAAGGCACAGCTGCCTGTCCTCGTAGGTTATTAGCCCCTGCCTGCCTGCTAAGTTGGCAGTGACAGAATCAGAAGCCAGTGCGGTCGCTTTTGTCCCATAATGGCGTGGCCTCAAAGCCAAGATCAGGGGCAGCTATGCCATCATTCCCATGGGACTGGGGCTGTGGAAAGTCTAGTGTATGAAACTGAATTACTGAGAATGGATACACTGGTCTGTTCCTCTGCCCAGTCTGGGGCCAAGGGCATCTTCAGATATGGTACAGGAGCCAGGCAAGGCAGCTACAGAAAGAAATGAGTTATCAGGTTGCCCCAGCATGGTGAGGGCTCCATGAGAACTGCTGAACTTCCTTCTTCACACCTCCAGTGGGAACACTGCTTTTTCCGCCTTTTTCCCTATTCGTTCGGGGGAATTACAGCAGCCTGTCTTCATCGAGCACTTTGGGCCAAGCACTAGAGAATCCATGAGGTAGATATTACTATCATCTCCATGAGGACAAGGACTATGTCTCTTGCTCAGAGCTACATCTTGATCCCCTGTCACATGGTAGGAACTCCTATTTTGTGGACTAAATCAAATAAGTAAGATGGGAATTTATTAGAGGAAAGAGTAGTTAGAAGCTGTTAAGATGCGGTGTACCCTAGGCAGGGCTCTTGGCATAGCCTGTACAGATTCTCAGTTGTGTGGAACAAAAGGACGAAAGGGAAAGAAGTAAACCCAAGAAAGTTTAAAATAGTGTGGAGTGGCAGGAAAAAAAAAGCCAGCCTGGAGATCTGAATGCAAGTCTTGCCTTTGCCACCAGCTGTGTAACTTCAGGCTGGCCACTTCCCCCTTTTCTGAGCCTAGTTCCCACATCCATAAAATAGAGGTATCAGGTTAAACAAACTGATTTATAAACCAGATCTTTACTGAGTACACACAATGTGCAAAGCATTGTTCTAAGTGCTAGTAATACCTCGGTGAAGGTGGCCCCCACTCTCTCAAGCTTATACCCCGTAAGAGGGAACCAGACAATGAAAGCAGTAAAATTCATAGACAGGACAGCCAGGTGGTGAGAGGTACTATGAAGATAACAGAACAGGGAGATAGGATAGATAGTACAGGGTGCTGGCTGTGGCCGGGTAGTGGGAAAAAGCTTCTCTGAGGAGGCCACCTTTCAGCTGAGACCTGAAGGTAGCGGGCTGGCCAAAGGGTTGTCTGGCAGTAGGGCATTTCAAGCAGGGGAAGCAGCAAGAGCAAAACCAGGCAAGTTCGAGACACAGAAATGCTGTAACTCTCTTACCTTCTAGGATTCCAGAAACAGTGATGCACTGCTTATATTGTTTAGGTCAGGGATTTGTATTATGAAATCATTTGTTGGTGGTATGGGATATTTGCTTCTTCATGGAAGTGACTGGGTGGTATAGAGTCTTTCTGGGGCCCTTGGATACGTCTCTGTCTCCCGGCTCTCCCACAGTGCTGGTTGCTCGGCTGGTTCCCTGTGTAGATAGATGCAGGCTCCATTTTAGCTGCAGACTCCAAAAGCAGACTGGAGAGAGTTGCCTTCTCAATTACTGACCCACAGCCTTGGAGGCCCTTCTAGAACCCCCTCCCATCCCACCTAGTCTTCCTCTACTCTGACAAGCCAGGGCTTTGAGAGCACAAGGTTCAGCTTTCTTGTTTTCCTGTCAGAGCAAGAGCCAGAAAATAAAACAGGAAACAGAGCGGAAGAGGAGGGGGGCGGGGGTAGCAGAGAAGGAAAGGAAGGAGAAATTGCTGGAAAGTAGAGCTGAAGATCTGGACAAAGTTCTACCTCTAACGGGTGACAGCTGAGCTGTTAGAAAACGTTCTGACTTGTCACAAGAGACCCCTGTCCTTCTTACAGACAGATTTTTGAGGGGAATTTGGTGTGGATGGAGAAAACCTTAAGAATGCCTCTCTTTTTCCCTTGTGAATTCACAGAGCGAGTACAGTTCATTGCTCGGATTTGTCTTGCAAACAGAGTATTGCTGGGAGCCTCGTGGAGTTCGAGATATTCAAGCCACAACCTCAGGCCCCAGTCACGAGTGTGCACCACAGCCTTGCCGATTCACTGACAGGCCTTTGGAGAGCAGAGAACAAGTGTGTGTCAGTGAAAAAAACTGCGGAAGAGTCTTCTCCATTTTCTTCCCTTCTCCAACTCAGGACTGACATGTGATTTCTCCTATATCCACCTCACACACAACAGTATCTTAGGACGGCCTGGGTGTCAGAGTCTGAAAAGAGAATCAAAAAGTGCCTTCCCTGGCCCCCACAGAACTGATGGAGGCCAGTTTTCCTTGCCTGGAGAGATAGCAACCATCCCTTTGTTCCCACCCACACTAATAGCTGTGGCAGAAGATAAACCCCTCGCCAGGTCTGTGGCCAGAGGCTAACGCAGACCCCAGCTCCGTTTAGACGGCCGATAACTGAAACCACAGAAGGCTCTGGAATCCTGAGAAACGAGAAATCCACCAACGGAGAAGG
The DNA here is from genome assembly GCA_003697995.1 of Taxidea taxus jeffersonii. Lineage (NCBI taxonomy): Eukaryota > Metazoa > Chordata > Mammalia > Carnivora > Mustelidae > Taxidea > Taxidea taxus. Next base: position 23,862 of record RCUC01160744.1, on the reverse strand, counting down.
ATTTATTATCTGTTTCCTTGAAGGAGGGTGCAAAGTTGTTCTAACAGTTTCCGTTACAGGGGTACCCACTGGCCGCTCCTCCCTAACAGCCTTTTTTGTTGAGTTGGCTTCGGGTGCGTTGCTTCTTCTTTTTTGGCCCCACTTCCTACGAGGGCAACTGTTTGAATGAGGAAGAAGAGTCCTGGGGGGGCGTTCTCGGCACAGTCCTCATTAGCCACCTGAGGTGGGGCTGAAGATCGAGTTAGGACACGAGGTCCCCGGTAGCTCGAGGAAGGGAAAGGCAGGGGGATCCCCCCACTTTCCTCACACCGGACGCAGGGTGCCACTGCTGCCACAAATCCCAAGGCTCCTCTTTCTATTCAGAGACCATCTATTGTGTGCCAGGCCCTGTGCTGAGCGGCTGACGCCTGACAGCACGGTGGAAAGTGCGGCTCTGGCTTGGGTGAAGAGGCCCCAAGAGCCTCCTCCGCACAAACACGTCGGGAACTCAGTGGATGTTTGTGGGCTGCAACCGAGCGAGAAAGCCGACTCTGCCACAGCAGCACGGACGGGCTAACTGAAGGTGGGGGAGGGGACCTGAGGCGCGCGAAGCGCCGGCGAAAACTCTTCAGGTGTCACCAAGGCGGGAAGGTGCCACGGCGTAGGGCACAGACTCTTGGGGCTAAGGCGTCCCCGCCCCGCGCGCCCGGAGTCAAGATGGCCGCCGCGGAGGGGGGCGGGGCACCTCCGAGTCCGGGCAGGAGGGGGGCGGGGCCACCTCGGCGGAGCGGTGCGCAGGCGCGGGCCGCTCGGGGTCCCGGATGAAGGAGCTGAGGTTCGGGCCCCGCCTGGGAGGTCGAGATGGGCCGGCGCTGTGGATCCGGCGCCAGCTCGGGAGCTTTGGAGTTCTCGGTGGGGAGGGAAGTCGTCAAACGGAGGTGGAGGCAAATGAGGCGGAGGCCGCCGAGAAGCGGCGAGCCCCGCCCCTCCGCCATAGCGGCCTCCCGGTGCCGCCACTTCCTTTACAGCCTCCCGCCCTCCCCTGCCTTCCGGCCGTAGGCCGCTTCTGTCCGGGCCCTGCCGGCCCCCTCGGGAGTAGCCCCGAACCGTGGCCCCTTTGGGGAGAGGTGGTTCCCACTGCCCACCTGCGACTGTGTCCGAAAGGAAAGGGTTAGGATGGGCTTCGGACCTGGCTGGGGCTGGCAGAAGGCGGCCCTTGGCTCGCGACAGCCAGCGATGCCTCTGGCCCTGAGGACCCTGGGTCACGGAGACTTCCCCGCTCTACAGAGGACGCTGTCCTACTCCCAAGGGTCCAGCGTTCCAATTCAGGCTTCTCCGGAGTCTGAGCTAGGCCCCCCCCCCCCTTCCCTAAGCATACCCAGCGAGAGCATGCGCTGTCTTTGGATAAGTATTGCGCTCGGACTTGGGAGTCCTGGGTTGTTACCATGGCTCTGAAAGAGCACATTCCCTTTGGCCTGGTTGAGGGCCGGTGGGAAGATCATGAGGTTCCGGAAGGGAAAAAGGAGTTATTCGCTTTAAATATACCCTAGGGTGTGTCACATGACCCCAATGAGCCTCAGTTTCCACATCCATAAAACGGCGGTGGTAATTATACTGGCCTCACAGTGTCTAATGAGATCTCTGATGTAAAAACCGTGGAGATTTTTATTAGTCACCACTCTGAGTATATTTATCTCACAGGAAAATAGAGTAAAACTAGTTGCTCCTAAGCGTCCTGCCATTTCAAGAATTTGTGATTTCATAAAGGGGTTGTTGGGAAGCGAGATCTTCAGCTAGCCAAGAGGGACAACTCACTGGCTTTATTTTGTTTTTACTCGGTTTACCTATAAGCTAAGTGTAGGTTACAAGAATCCTGTGGTCGCTGGGGTAGAGCTTGACTCTGGAGAGAGGAAAGGAAGAATGGAAGCCTGGTGAAGAGGCGGAGGTGGGTTAAGTGCTTTTCTGTCCCCAACTTTTCTTCTGCATGTGGGTGGGAAGTGAAGGAAAAAAGTGAATTCACCCTGGGATAGAGAATCAGCGGCCATGTGAGGTTGGCCGTACTGATTTCTACAATTCCTCTCGATTCCGTGAGCCAGATGCTGGAAATGCTGGGTGGTGGATTCACAAACTACCGCCGCTCTCTGGGGTTTTCAAAAGCTTGCCTTTGAACTGAATTTTGATGAGCAAACCGGTGTGGCGATGACGGCCCCTCCCTTCCTCCAGGCCGCCGGGTGATGGCGTGAGCAGCGGGCGCCCCCTTGTGCTGAGAGAAGTGTACTGTTGCTATTGGCCCGTCTTGCTCCCTTGCTGGAGAAACTATTTTTCCTTCTGCGACTCGGATCTTACTCTTAACGTGAGATGTGGCGAGAGGAATACTTAAAGCAGTGATTTTATATCCCGAGCCAGTGAACTGGTGATGCCATATCTTGTTCTTGCCACTTCCACTCAGTGAGAAACGCAGGCTTGAAATGCCTGTTTGTAATGCCGGACCCAGCAGGTGTAGTTGGGAGCATGACAAAGCCCCTGCCCTCACGAGCCACATAAGTAAGTCACAGCAGTAAAGACGACGAAGCAGAGTGCAATGAGAGCATATCATATAGTCTAGTGAGCATCAGAGAATTCCAGAAACAGCTAAAGATTTGATAGATACTAGTCAGATAAGAAAGAAAAGTCTTCCAACCCTCGCTGTTAATTTCCCAGTTGAAATGTTTCTTCCTTTAGGGATAGTTCACCCCAAATCATCAGTGAGCTGCGTCTGGTGCTCTGGCCCCCACTTCTGATTTCCCAAACTAGTGTTGGAATGTTCTGTAGGAGCCACTGCTACTTCTTTTCGTCCAAGGAGTTGCGTTTAAAAAAAAAAAAACAACTTTGAAGTTCATTCCTCACCTCAGAATGGCTTCGCAGTTGTTTGTACATTGCTGCCATTCCAACAAAGAGATGGGGAAATAACAGTTTTCTCCATCCCTAGTAGTCGACTCTGTCTTCCCCCCCCTCAGTTTGTTTTAGCAATGTGAGCTGGCTGAAGCCCTGCTGAGTGGTGGTTTTCTTTTCCTTCTCCACTTAATTTAACAGACCAGCTGAACACACATCAGAGAGCCAGGCTAGAGTGTGTAGTCATTATGGTCTTCCAGTTGAGTCCTGTGCCCCACTTTTGGGACTCTGGTTTGGGATCTAGTTTATTATTCTGGGCAAGAGGAAAAGGGCACACACCAAATAATAGCAACCACAACATGGATTTGGTGGTACTTCTTCACGCTTTCATCCCCTTCACCATCATGACAATTTTGTGAGAGAAAATAGTCTGGGGAAAAAAAAAAAACAAAACCAAAAAACCAACAGTGTGATCTCATTTTATACCTAAAGACCTGAGGCTCAGAAGGTCTGAATGAGAACTTGCAAGTAACAAAGTCAGGATTTGAACCCAGGTCTTTAGTTCCTGCACAGGGGTACCCAACAGGCTTTTGAAGATTTTCTGTGAGCCTAGCTACCAATTTCATGCCTATCTGTATAGAATTTTCCTGACAATACAGTGCTTCCAAGTGACACCAAGTGGTCCCATCTGCCTTCAAGATGCTTTTCCCTCATCTGGACAGGACAGTTGGGCAGTTAAGTTTGCCATGTAATGGTGAAGGGGGAATCTCCTGTGAAGAATGCTTTCAGGAATTTACTTTTGTGGGGGAAAAAAATAATTTACTTTCGGCCCATGTGTGACGTTTCCTCCTTGGGTTTTGGAGTTTAGAAGCCTGCGGGAGCTCAGTCCAAGCAGCAACACCCCTGAGTTCCTGGTGGTGAGAGCATGTGGCCCCTGGACCCATCCAGGAAAGAGGTGCTGAGGTTTGCAGTCAGCTGCCGTGTCCTGACTCTGGTGCTGCAGGTCAGTCTCTGATCTTTTGTCCTGAACTTGCTGTTGCCACATGACTGGGCTAGGCACTAAGAATCATCCCTGTATTCTTTCTGCCTCCCAGGTGTGCCCTTCCATGTGGTTGGAACCATAGATACCTACACCTGATAACCGAAAGGTGGGCAGGACTCTTAGAAATGGTCTCGGTTTTTTTAAAAGATTTTATTTATTTATTTTTTAAAGTAAACTCCATGCCCAATGTGGAGCTCGAACTTATGACCCCAAGATCAAGAGTTGCATGCTCTGCCAAGTGAGCCAGCCAGGCACCCCGAAATGGTCTATTAATCCTTTGTTTTACACACGAAGAAACAGAGGCCCAGAAAGATTCAGTGACTTCCCTAAAGTTGCACAGCAAGTTAGAGAAGGGCCAGAATCAGGCCCCAGCCTTTCTAACTCCTGAGCTAGTGGTCTTTCCAATGAACTGTGAGGTTCTGTAACCAGCGATGCCTTTAGGGCAGGACAGCCCAAGGCATCGGCCTGGGTCCCCTTACCAGGAAACTGAGCACAGTGTCAGTCAGTTGAGTGGCACTGTCCTGAGACCATCTGTGTGTATTGAGTTAGTCAGCAATGTCCCCAGCTCTTCCCCCAGGTGTCTCCCCTTGCTGCCTCACTCACCACAACCCTCGGAATGCATTTGCACTTTTGCAACTTCCTTTCTCCTCCAAGGCTCCTCTTGATACATATTTTAACCAATTTTCGCATATATATGAATTCTATCTGGTGCCTAGCACAGTGCCCAGTGCTTAGTATGGTCTCAGTATGTGCTGTTAAAGTCTGTCAGCAATCTAGTGGTGTTATATTAGCATAATTATGTGTGCTTTTTCCACAGATGCCATTTTCTCAGGGCTCTCTTTCTCCTTTCTGGAAACCTCCTTTCTCACTTCCTGCACTATGACACCTAGCAACCTCTGCAGGGCCCCAAGTTTAGTTAAAAGTAGCTTCAGCTTGGAGACTAAGGCTATTATCAGGCTATTATCTGTGACTGTCACTCCTGTCCTGTTCGTTTTCACTGTTTAAAGTGGCCTGATAAAGAAACTGACCAAAAAGAGAAAGTCTTAAGAATGGGGTTATATCGCAGTTGTGGGGCTGGGAAAACTGACCCAATGATGGCTTTGAACAATATCAGGTGAGTGATTATCAGGCCCCTGGGGGGCCTGGTGAACTGGCATCTGGGATAGGGAAGCAAGACTAATTCAGATAGTGATTTGGAAATGAGTATGTCTCCTGTCCTCTCCTCTCACTCTACCACAGGTTGTATTAAGTGCGTGCTCTGTTCCAAGAACTGTGCTAGGTGGTGGGAAGGAAAAGTCACAGTCTTTTTCCTTTGAGTAGTTGACAATCTAATGATGCAAAAAGACATTTAACAATAATGCTATTTCATTATTCCTCTCTCTCCCCCATCCCCCTTCCCGCTTTAAAGCTCATGCCATCAGATGTTCGCCCCAGTTACCCTTCACTCACTGTCATCTCTGTTAGTGACAGCTCATTCCTCTTCACTCCTTGAAGGTTTAAGCTCCTGATTCACTGTTGCCCTTTCCAGCACTCCTGTTAATTTCTTGGTGGTTTCAATATTAATAAAGCTGATAGAACTAACGACTATCTATCTTTCCAGCTCACTCCCTCTAAGTACCCCAGTCTAACGGCTCTTCCACTCCCTTAGGACTTATAGTCCACTAATTCTACCACTGTTTCACTGTGCCTCATTTACCTTCTGGCTTCCGCACCCCTTCTTACCCACCTAGATTCCATGATCCACCAGGCACACGTGCACAACTCGCTCGCTCCCTTCTCCCCGGCTTAGTCACAAGACAGAGGCCCAGGCACAGTTCAGTTCCATTCTCTCTCTACTTCTGCATCATGCCCAGAGAGAAACACACAGCTGTATTGACTAGTCGCTTTCTCTTCAAGATCTTTGGCCAGCATGAGTCTTTAGTGCTGCCTGGCGATCTTAGTGTATTTCCCTGGCCCATTCACCCTGACATTCGCTCAAATTGTTCTGCACATCAGAATCACTTGGGGGAGCTTAAAAAAAAGAAAAACAAAAACAAAAAAACTCAATGCCTACGCTGTATCCCATACTAGTTAAATCATTAATCCGGGGGGAGGGACCGAGCCATCCAGACATCAGTATTTTTGAAACTCCCTGGGTGATTCCAGTGCACAGCCTATTTTGAGAACTAGGGGTCACAGAGGACTTATTTTACATGTTTATCTTTTAATTCAAGTCCCTAACACCTTTTCCTCAGCTTGCTTCCCTGAGCGAAAACTCAGAAAAATAAATATAATCAGAAATGATCTTGTGTGTGCTCCCCCAACATTCATCCCATGCGTGGCACCTGTGTGCCTTCGCTGCTGAAGCAGGCCGAGCCCTGCTGTCCTCCCTGAGCCTTGCTCCTCCCGCGGTGTATCAGTTCCTACCTGCCTTGTGCCTGCTCTAGCAATTCTCCCCTCACCCCTGCATACTAAGTGGTTTCCTTTCCACCGGATTATCCCCATTTACAAATACTTCTCTCCCACATTGTCATTCACCTACTACCCCATTTACAGCCAAACTCGTCCAGATAGTTACCTCTTTTCCTTCTCCCCTTCTCTGCTGAGCCCAGTCTTGGCAGTCTTCTCTAGCCTCCACTCCATTGAAAGAGCTCTTGTCAAACTTAACGAGTGACCTACACATTTCTAAATCCAGCGGTCACTTTTCAGTCCCCATCTTCCTTTTTTTTTTTTAAGGTTTTATTTATTTATTTGACAGAGCGATGACAAGTAGAGAGGTAGGCAGAGAGAGAGGGAGGAGCAGGCTCCCTGCTGAGCAGGATCTCAGGATCCTGAGATCATGACCTGAGCCTAAGGCAGAGGCTTAACCCACTGAGCCACCCAGGCACCCCAGTCCCCATCTTCCTTGACCTATTAGCAGCATTTAACAAAATTGATCACAACCTTGCTTCACTTGGTTCTAAGACACCCTGCTTTCCTGGTTTTCCTCATACCTCGATGACTGGTCCTTCTTTATCTTCATTCTGGATCCTCACTCTCCTTCAGGCCTCTAAATGTTGACACATTCAGCGCCCAATCCTCAGATCTCTTCTCTCTAGCCCTGCTTCCTTCCTCCCTAGGTGATCTTATTCAGTCTCATGCCTTTAAATACCTCTCTGCACTTAGGACATCTGAATTTATTTCTCCAGCCCTGATCGCTCTCCTGACCCTCAGGCTCCTGTGTTTGCCTTGTTGACCTCTGCCCTGGAATGTGTAACTCAAACTTAGCTAGTCTAGAACTGAACTCCTGATTGTTCTCCAACAAGTCTGTTCTTCCTCATTTTATGATATGGTAATTCTTTCCTTCTGCTTGCTCAACTGAAATCCTAGTTCTCCTTCATCCCACAGGCTCTCTTCAATGCCATCATCCCCGATCACCATGCAGAAGCCTTCTCTCCTCCTCGCCTCACCCCCTCAGGCTCCGTGGACCAACTTGTCGAAGGTCTTCTGGGTGGCCTGTCTCACTGGGATGCCGAACACTTCCTGTTCATTGCCGAGCATGGCTATCTATATGAGCACAACTTTGCATTCTTCCCTGGCTTCCCCCTGGCTCTCTTGGTGGGAGCTGAACTACTGAAGCCCCTGTGGCCATTGCTGAACCTACGAAGTCGCCTATTAATCTCAGTAGCGCTCCTGAATTCCTTGTTCTCCGTGCTGGCCGCTGTCGCACTTCACGACCTGGGCTGTCTCGTTTTGCGCTGTCCCTGCCAGGCCTTTTATGGAGCCCTACTCTTCTGCCTCAGCCCCGCCAATGTCTTCCTGGCAGCTGGTTACTCAGAAGCTTTGTTTGCCCTCCTGACGTTTAGTGCCATGGGACAGCTGGAAAGGGGCCGAAGCTGGACTAGTGGCCTCCTCTTTGCCCTTGCCACTGGCGTACGCTCCAACGGGCTGGTCAACATTGGCTTCCTCGTGTATTCTCAGTGCCAAGGCTTTCTGTCCTCTCCCATGGTGCTGAATCCTCTGAGACCACTCTTGAAACTGATGGGCTCTGTATTCCTGTCTGTGTTTGCGCTTGGCCTTCCCTTTGCTCTCTTTCAGTATTATGGCTATACCCAGTTCTGTCTGTCCAGCTCAGTCCATCCCATCCCGGAGCCCTTGCGGCAGTTAGCCGTGGACAAGGGCTACCGGACTATGGAGGGAAATGAGCCACCTTGGTGCTCCTGGGAACTTCCCCTAATATATAGCTATATCCAGGATATCTACTGGAATGTTGGCTTTTTGAGATACTATGAGCTCAAGCAGATACCCAATTTCCTCCTGGCCACACCAATGGCTCTCCTGGTTGCCTGGGCAACATGGACATATGTGACCACCCACCCTTGGCTCTGCGTTACGCTTGGGATGCAAAGGAGCAAGAACAGTAAGACCCCAGAGAAACCCAACCGTGGCTTCCTCAGCCCTCGGGTGTTTGTGTACCTGGTTCATGCCGCGATGCTGGCGCTGTTTGGTGGTCTCTGCATGCACGTTCAGGTGAGGGGGTTCCTGGGCGGGGTAAGGGTGGGAATACAGGCAAGACCCCCTGGCCAGGGTCAAGGAAGACTGGTCACTTCTCTCATTTGAGTGACCTGTGCCTAATTTATTCATTCGCCAGCTATTAGGAGGCTTTCTTTGTCCAGAGCCTGGGTCAGACCACTGAGGAACGGAACATGAATGAGGCAAGATTGCTGCCATCATGGGTCTCATGGTAGATGGGGAGGCAGACACTTCACAGATAAAATTCTAGTCCAGTGGGATGGAAGAAGAGTTGCTGTTCTGAGATAAAAGATTGTGGAAACACAGAGGAAAAAGTAGCTAATCGACTGAAGGAGTCGAGGAGGATGTCCTATGAAGGCTGGGTCCTAAAGAGTAGGAAAGAATTGCATTTAAGAAGCAGAGGAAGAGCATTCTGGGCAAATGAGGGGTGCGTGCAGAGACGCGAGAGTCGTGGAAGGACCTGAGGTGACTGAGATAAAGGAGTCAGCGTAGAGGAGAGCGTGGGACCGTCCCCGACTGTACGGGTTACACCCAGTGCCTCCTTGGGTATTGACTTAAGGTACTCTCAGCCCTGGCAGGTGCTCAGTCTTTCGAGGAGATCCCTTGTGTCGTGTTTGGGGTGGGAGGGGGCGATAGAGGGGTGAGAAGCCTTTGATACTTTCAATTTTTTTTATTCCTGGCTCTGGCCCCGGTTCCCACATCACCCTGAGGAAGTCGTAGTCTTCCATGCCAGCCGCTCCCTAACAGCTTCTGCCTCTTGGAGGCGCACATTGGCTGTTTGTAAAGTTCTCTGGGCTGTGTGGATAAGAGGCACAGGGGAAACAGAAAGTAGCATTCTGTGTTTGTAGCTGGATTAACTGGTAGAGCGAGTGCCAGCACAGCTTGGAGTTTCCAGCTTAGATGAGGGAGGCCATGTGGAGACTTGGCTCTGAACTTCTCCTAGGACGGAAAATGTTGAACCGCAGGATGCCCTGCCCCCTTTCCTTCTGTTCTGCCAACCCCAGGGCATGAGGGAACCCCTTCAGGTTCCCAAAGCCGCATGTCACAGCCTAGTGGTTAGAGTCCAGGCCCTAGGCTAAAACTGGACCTCGTAGGTTTTAGTATTGATTGGCCCATGACTGTAGTAATTAGTCTGTGGCTCTGCTTATTTGTAGCATTGAGGTCACCTGGCTGGTGTCACACACAGCTCTTTCTAAGGCAGATCCTAAGTTCTGCTGAATCTCTTTTCCAGAACAATACCTTTCTAGTCATGGGGCTGTAGTTGACCCAGCAGCAGGGAAGCCCCGGGCTGGTCCAGTGTGAAGCAGTGATAGTCCAATAAATGTGTGGGTTTCCCCCCTCTTATGATTTCCAGGTTCTCACCAGGTTTCTGGGTTCCTCCACTCCTCTTGTGTACTGGTTTCCAGCTTATTTGCTTCATACTAAGGAGCCACTGCTGAGATCCCTAGAGACCGTGCCTTGGAAGCCCCATGTAGGAGACTCCGTACCAGGACAAAAGGTCCCCAGAAATTCCATCATGGGACTTTTATACAACTGGAAAACCTGTTCTCTAGTCACACAATGCATTCTGGGCTATTTCCTGTCTTACTGGCTCCTGGGACTGCTCCTACATTGCAACTTCCTACCTTGGACATGACCTGGAGTCTCAGGGGCTTGGAAATACAGATCCACACTGGGACTGTCTGTGCTGCCCAGGGACCCTTGCTCTGTCCTTTGGGAACCTCCAGTCTCTCTGAAGGCTGGTCAGGAATGGGAGAAGTGTGAGCCACTAGAGAGCCCTGTCTGGTCCTGGCTATGGCAACTTTTGGAGTAGTACCTATTTTCTCTGTAAGTGAAGAAATCTCATTCTCCAAGTCTAAAGTACACTTGCATTTGTCTCGTCAACCAAGCATAGCAGAGATAGTTGTAAACTTTGAAGTATTTAGATGTCAATGTAAATGTAAGTGTTTAAATGTCAGTCTCATCAAAGGCTCTAGCTAACAGGCTGGTAATAGTCCGCACATGATGGTGGAGGCCTGAATGGTGTCCTGGCAGTAGTAAATAAAGTAGGACCATCTTTTTAAAATGGGACATTGTTTTTGAATATTTTCATGATTTGTTCATTTATTTATATGAAAAATATTATAAAGATACGCAAATTAAACAACTTTGGGTTATGCACGCAATGACTTATGTATTTATTTGTTTGTTTATTTATTTTTAAGTCGGCTTCACACTGGGCAGGACTTGAACTCATGACCATAAGATCAAGACCTGAGCTGAGAGTAAGAGTCGGACACTTAACTGGCTAAGCCACCCAGGTGCCCCTGAATTACGTGTTTTTGCTTTGCTTTGTTTTTTTTTTTTTAGATTTTATTTATTTTTCAGAGAGAAAGAGAGCAACAAGTAGGGGAACGGCAGGCAGAAGGAGAAGCAGGCTCCCCACTGAGCAAGGAGCCCGATGCGGGACTCGATCCCAGGACCGTGGGATCATGGCCTGAGCTGGAGGCAGACACTTAACTGACTGAGCCACCCAGGTGTCCCTGAATTACATTTTTAAAAATAATACGGAATACTTAGGGGGAAAGTCAAGGTAAAAAGAAAATGGTACAAAGAACCAGGAGACCTGGATTCTAATCCTCTCAGTAAAACCCCACTTACCAGCTGTGTGACCTCGGGAGAGTTTTCACAGCCTTACTCTGACCTCTTCTGAAACTGGGGGAAATGATACTGTCCTCCTGGAAGGGTCGAGGGGGTGGGCCATATAATCTAGTAGGTCCCTTTCTGCTCTAAGATCTTGAGACCTGCCTTAAGCAGTGGCATCTTCCCAGTCTGAACACTTATGGAGAGGCTCAAACATGTGATTTTAGGACAAGCTATCCAGTTCTCTTGCTTTCATTGCTCGGAACTCTCCCTCTTCAGGTGCAACTCCGAGGCATAATTTAAGTGATCCTTCCTTCGAATGAGGGAAAGCAGTGACACATAGCCAATCAGGCTCCCTGTCCTGTGGAAGTAAATCTGTGCCAGGCAAGTAAACGGTCTAAGTGGTGACTGGTTTTCTTGCTGTGCCCGAGTGCCTGTGCTTGCTTGATGGGTAGACATGGGTCGGAGGAGCCAACAAGGCAGCATGAAATGATAAATTGTGGCTAAGTCCAAGGTTGAATGAAATAGTATCTTCCTGGCCCCCATTTGGTTAGGAGCCCATCACTGTACTGGTAGGAAGAGCAGTGACTCCTGCTGAGCTATTGTGCTCGTTCTTTGAGCGAGGTTAGAGGCTCTGCAGCATCACCACTCATTCCCTATTGGAGCCAAAAATTCCAACAAGCAGAAACGTCAAAATAGATGGGTAATCATAGCTTCTGGAGGGCACTGAGAATTGGAATTTTGACACACTCCCTCTGACCATGACAGAAAGCTGAACTTGCCAGCTTCAGGGAAGCTCCTGGCTGAGCCCCAGCACCCTCTGTCAGAGCTTCTAGTCAGCCTGGCCAATAAGCATTTCCCATCCATCGCCCCAGCTTTAGCACAGCTGAGAGCATTTGGTCCAGAGTCAAATGCTTCCGAAAATGTACACACAGATCGGGGCAGCCCTCTGCCTTCTGCCAAGACACCCGAGTGCCCTTCTTGGCAGAAGAGGATAACCCCTGCCCTAGTGTCCCTCCAGCTGGCAGAAACTGTTCCCTCCCTCCTCACCAACAGCTGCAAATCTAGGGACTTCCACCCTGTGTGCACGAAGTCTTGAGGTCCTGTTTCAGCCCTGTATCGCAGAGGTAGGAGCTCTAGATCCTTTGCTGTCTTGGATTCTCCTCTTTACCTCTTTTTGGGGGATAATCAGGATGGATCGCTCCCCAAAACAAATCATTTCAAGGACCAGAAACCCAATAAATGGAAATCCTGCCTTCTCAACTAATGCCAAGCAACCAAAGGAACCAAAATCTTGGTATTCTGTAAAGGCCATTGTGGTTACAGTTAATCATAGAGGAGATAACTGAGGACCCGGGCTGGGTGAACGCACCTGGTGTGTGACCTGGAGACGGACACAGTTTTCCCTCTGAACTTGGAGCGATCTAGTTGCTATTCTCCAAGGATCTAAGGAATGGGCTGATTTTTACGGCCAGCAGCTGTCCTTTTACCATCCTATTAACAGTCTTTAATAGTCTGGGAGAGGGACATGAAGGGCCCAAGGCAGGAAGCTTCCTGTTTACCCTGAGGCCTAACAATGCTGCAGCTGGGTTGGGCGTCTACAATTTCAGAGAAAAGTCATTTCCTTCTGAGACCCAGCTAAAACAGAAACCAGACGCTTCATACACCTAAGAAGTAGATGCTTTTTTTGTTCTTTAATGAAGGTGGGAGGAAAGGGAGTGTTTGACATGTCTTTACCAGTCCCCTTGGGGAAAAATCACTTTTCCTAAACAGACCTTCTCACCTTCATCTAAAAATGTAGTGTTTGCAGGCTTGGAAGGTTTGAAATTGATCAATTCTTTCAACAATTGTTTATGAATGGCTATTTTAGGGACTGAAGATGACTTGCTACACGTCCGGTCCTCAAATAATTCTCTAATAGAGTTGGTAACAGATACACAGAAACTTTCATCAAGACAGAAACTGGTAGGGGCACCTGGGTGGCTCAGTCAGTTAAGTGTCTGCCTTTGGCTCAGGTCATGATCTCGGAGTCCTGGGATCGAGCCCCCCATCCAGCTCCCCGCTCAGCAGGAAGTCTGTCCTTCTCCCTCTGTTCTGCCCCCAACTCGTTCTGTCTCTCTACCAAATAAATAAATAATTTTTTTTTTTAAGATTTTACTTATTTATTTGTCAGAGAGAGAGAGAGATCACACACAAGCAGGCAGAGGCGGAAAGAGAAGCAGGCTCCCCTCGGAGCAAGGAGCCTGGGATCATGACCCAAGCCGAAGGCAGCAACTTAACCGACTGAGCCACCCAGGCATCCCTCAAATAAATAAATAAAATCTTTTAAAAAGAAAGGAAAGAAAGAAAGGAAGGAAGGGAAAGAAGGAAGGGAAGAGAGAGAGAGAGAGAAAGAAAGAAAGAAAGAAAGAAACTGGTAAATTCTGGGGACTGAAGAGCCACATAAACTTCTTGTTCTGTACCTCTCCCCCTTGAACTTTTTATAAGGAGGAGGAATTAAAGTTTTGCTTGTATGCTTACGAAAAGATAAATGAGACACAGAGTAAGCCCTCTATAAATTTACACAAGGTAGAGATCCCTTCAAGCTTGGTATACCTGAACAGACTTGGTGGGGAATAGCCCTTGAGCTGGCCTCTGAAAGATGGGGAGGATTCGAAAGTTAAGGGTAGAGAGTGAGTATAGGAAGCAGGCAGCCAAACAGGACAGGGAGAGCTCAGTTTGAGTAGAACTCAGGTATGGTCAGTGAGAGCTGCTGTGTACCCATGTATAAACCTGAGCCAGATCCTGAATCTCTGAGCCTCGTTCACTCATCTGTGAAATGTGGATAACACTGTCTACCTCTTAGCTATGAATATCGTGTCTCAGGGTTGTCGTGGAAATTGAAGGAGAGGCATGGAGAACAGTATGACACAGGAGTAGCTGCACACTTGGGGCGTGCTGAGTTTAATGCTGTCAGCACACTCATGTGCCAGGAAATGTGCCAGTGGAGACAGGGAGAGAGGTCAGGGAGCCATCCACACAAGACACGGTCATCACAGAGGCCAGGATCAGACGGACTGTCAAAGGAATAGTGTAGAGAGAGAAGGAGAGCCTGTGAGACCTTGGGCAAGTGACTCAACTTCTCTACACCTATTGTCTCACCCTGAAAATGGGGGTGATTGTACCTACCACACAGAGTAGTTAGGAGGATTAAATGAGATACTAGATAAAGCACTAGTGCAGCACCTGGCCCCTAGTAAGAACTTGGAGCGTGGCGCCTCTTCTCTTCCTTCTCTTCCTCCTCCTCATCATCATTAGAGGACGAGAAAAAAATAATATTAGGGAAGGGAGAGTTTCAAAAAGAAAGAAATGGTGACCAAAGCCATATGCTGTTAAGGAAAGGATGAGAAGAGCTATTGAATTTAAGGATTAGGGATATTATTCAAGATAGACTCACTGCTGGTCTAGTGCGGGTTTGGGGAGGGAAGCCTGTTCTACTCAGTCATTTGGGGCGCAGTCTCCTTCCATTGTGTGACTCTCCCCTCCTCTAGATGCTCAGAGTCCTCTGCTTTTGGAGAGGTTTTAAGAGGCCAGGCCTGGGAGAGGGGCACATCACTTCCATTTCACACCACCGGCTGGACCTCAGTCACCCACTGCATCTAACTGCAAGGGAGGCCGGGAAGGAGGGCTGCCCGATGAGACACAGAATGCCTGGTGAAATTTGAATTTGGGGTAAACAAATATTTTTTTCTGTAGAATTATGTCCCAAATGTTCCACAGGACATACTTATACTAAAAGAGTCTTTGTTGTTTATCTGAAATTCAAATTTCACTGGGCATCCTGTGTTTTTATTTGCTAAATCTGGCAACCCTACTGGAACATGAAGTCTGGATGTGGGTTTAAGAAGAAGAAAACACAGATTTTTGTGTGTCCCCGTCTGCTTCAATCAGTCTTTCTGAGCCAGATACCTGTTTTTGCTCTTCTCACAGAACACACCCCTTCCCAAGGGAGATAACCCCAAACCCCATCCAGAGACTATATTCAGCTCCGAGTCTCTCCATCAGCTTCCGATATAGTTCCTTATGAATTAAAAAAGCAAAATATACAATGATAGATCAAGACTAGCCTCAATACAAACATCGGTCCAGAAAAGGGAAGAATTAGTCCAAAGCAGTTCCAAATCCCCACTGGTCAGACTGGGAAAGCCCTCTTCCCTGCAGCTGGGGGCCGTTCCTTGATTAGACCCTGATTAGTTCTAGGAGGGACTCCTTTGTCCAGTGTTCTCCCTGCCTCCTAGCTGTGCCCTCTGGCCCCTTGACTATCCTTCATGGCTACATCCCAGGTGGGCTTTGGGGAGTATGACTTCCTCAGAGAATATGCATCTCTCACAGTTCACTTCCTGCTGGTGCAAGCATGGGGGCCTAAAAGTTATTGTATCTTATTTTTTAAAAGCTTTTGTTTATTTATTTGACAGACAGAGATCACAAGTAGGCAGAGAGGCAGGCAGAGAGAGAGGAGGAAGCAGCCTCCCCCCTGAGCAGAGAGCCTGATGTGGGGCTCGATCCCAGGACCCTGAGATCATGACCTGGGCTGAAGGCAGAGGCTTAACCCGCTGAGCCACCCAGGTGCCCCTTAAAAGTTATTTTAAATCTTAGCCAGCCAGAGGTACCCATGCACGTGTTGGGGGGGGCATTAAAATATACATAACATAAAAGTTACTGTCTAATCAGTTACACCCTAAGTATAAAGTTCAGTGGCATTAGTGCATTCACATTGTCATGCAATAATCACCCTCATCCATCTCTGGAATGTCTTCATCTTCCCAAACTAAAACTTGATACCCATTCAGCAGTAACTCCCCATTCCCCCTACCCTCTCAGACTCTAGCAATCATCATTCTGCTTTGTCTCTATGAATCTGACTACTCTATCATCATCTTTGTCCTTTTGTGATAAGCTTATTTCACTTCATGTAATGTCTTCAAGGTTCATCCATATTGTAGCA
This sequence comes from Taxidea taxus jeffersonii, assembly GCA_003697995.1. Classification (NCBI taxonomy): domain Eukaryota; kingdom Metazoa; phylum Chordata; class Mammalia; order Carnivora; family Mustelidae; genus Taxidea; species Taxidea taxus. The sequence continues at coordinate 7,873 of RCUC01160744.1, read as the reverse complement.
TGTGTCAAAGTGTCCTTTCTTTTTATGGCTGAAACATTCCATTGTATGAATACACATTTTGTTTATCCATTCATCTGTCAATGGATATTTTCATTGCTTCTGCCTTTTGACTATTATGAATAATACTGCTATGAACATTGGTAGACAAGTATCTGTTCAAGTCCCTGCTTTCAATTCTTTTGGGTATATACCCAGAATTGGAATTTCTGGATCATATGTTTAATTTTTTGAGGAACTGTTATGCTGTGTTCTACAGCAGCTGCCCCATTTTACGTTCCCACGAGCAATGCCCAAGGGCTCAAATTTCTCCACATCCTCACCAGCACTTGTTTTGTTTTATTTTTTTAAGTAGGCTTCACACCCAACACGGGACTTGAACTCATGACCCTGAGATTAAGAGTGTATTTGTATTCCCTAATGATAAGTGATGTTGAACATCTTTTCATGTGCTTGCCAGCACATGAAATATTTATCTTTTTTAAAAATATTTATCTTTGAAGAAATGTTTATTCAGATCCTTTGCCCATTTTAAGATCAGGTGGCTTGGTTTTTATTGTTGTTGAGTTGCTGGATTCTTTATGTATTTTGGATTTTTTTTTTTAAAGATTTTATTTATTTATTTGACAGACAGAGATCACAAGTAGGCAAAGAGGCAGAGAGAGAGAGGAGGAAGCAGGCTGTCCGCAGAGCAGAGAGCCTGATGCGGGGCTCGATCCCAGGACCCTGGGATCATGACCTGAGCCGAAGGCAGCGGCTTTAACCCGCTGAGCCACCCAGGCACCCCTGTATTTTGGATATTAATCAGATGTATGATTTGCAAATATTTTCTCCCATTCCATAGATTGCCTGGTTGCCTTATCATTCTGGTCATAGTGTCCTTTGACGCACAAAGCTTTTAATTTTGATGAAGTCCAGTTTATCTATTTTTCTCTTGTTTCCCATATTTCCAGTGTTATATGCAAGAAATCGTCACCAAATCCAGGGTCATGAAGTTTGACTCTTTGTTTTCTTCTAAGAGTTTTATGGTTTTAGCTCTTATGTTTAGTTTTATGTTTATGGGGGATTAATTTTTATATGTGGTATGAGATAAAAATCTAACTTTATTCTTTGCATATGGATCTCCAGTTTTCCCAGCACTATTTGTCAAAAAGACTGTCTTTTCCTCATTGATTGGTCTTGGAGCCCTTGTCAGAATTACTTGACCCTCCATGCAAGGGTTTTTTTTCTGGGCTCTTTATTTTATTCCATTGGTCTATATGTCTGTCTTTGTGCCACTACCATACTGTTTTGTTTTCTCTAGCTTTGTAGCACATTTTGAAATCAGGAAGTATGAAACCTCCAATTTGATTCTTCTTGTTCAAAATTGTTTTGGCTATTCATGTGTCCCTTGAGATTTCGTATAAATTTTAGGCAGACAAAGCCTTTTTAAAATTTGGGCTCATGGTTTCTCTGGTAATACTGTTACCTCAAAACCTTCTTGATGTATAAGTCAGGGCTCTCCAGAGAAACATAACTAATGGATTGTGTGTGTGTGTGTGTGTGTGTGTGTGTGTGTGTGCGTGCGCGCACACGCATAAATGAATGCAGGGGAGATAACTGGCTCATGATTGTAGAGGCTGGCAAGTCCAAAATCTGCAGGGTAGGCCAGCAGCTAGAGGCCATGGAGGAGCTGATATTGCCACTCAAGTCTGCTGACAGCATTCCCTCTTTCTCAGTGGATGTTGATTTTTTTTCTATTAAGGCCTTCAACTGATTGGATGAGGCCCACCTGCTTTATGGAGAATAATCTGCTTTACTGAAGTCTACTGATTTAAATGTTAATCTCAACTTATGGGGCATCTGGCTGGTTCAGTTGGTGGAGCCTGTGACTCTTGACCTTGGGGTCATGAGCTTGAGCCCCCCATTGGGTTCCTGGAGATAACTTAAAAAATACATATTTTTAAAGATTTTATTTATTTATTTGACAGACAGAGATCACAAGTAGGCAGAGAGGCAGGCAGGGGGGCGGGGAAGCAGGCTCCCCGCTGAGCAGAGAGCCCGATGCGGGGCTTGATCCCAGGACCCTGAGATCATGACCTGAGCTGAAGGCAGGGGCTTTAACCCACTGAGCCACCCAGGCGCCCCTAAAAAAATATTTTTAAAAAATGTTAACTTCACCTTAAAAAACACCTTCACAAAAACCTCTAGAAGAGTATTTGACCAAATATCTGTGTACCGTGGCTTAGCCAGGCTGTCCGGAAAACTAACACAACAGGTTTCTGCTCTATTTGCTTCCAGTCAGGTCCATGTGACACTAACCACCTTCAAACTCTTTCCTAGAAAGAATTATAAAACGTCTATGTTTATTTGCTTTGACACCCCTTGCCTCTTTTTAAAAAGATTTTGTTTATTTATTTAATGAGAGAGAGAAAGAGCACAAGTGCATGTGGGTGGGGGGAGGGGCAGAGGGAGAGAGCGAGAATCTCAAGCAGAGTCTGGGCTGAGCACAGAGCCTGACAGAGGGCTGGATCTCACAACTCTCACATCACAACCTGAGCTGAAATCAAGAGTTGGATGCTCAGCCAACTGAGCTGCCCAGGCGCCCCACCCCTTGCCTCACTCTTTTTTAAAGATTTTATTTATTTATCTGAGAGAGAAAGAGCACAAGCTGGGGGGTGGGGGGCAGTAGGCACAGAGGGAGAGGGAGAAACAGGCTCCTCGTTGAGCAGGGTGCCCGATGTGGGGCTCCATGTGGGGTTCGATCCCAGAACCCCAGCATCATGACCCACGTAGAAGGCAGAGGCTTCACCAACTGAGCCACCCAGGCGTCCCCCTCCCCAACTCCCTCTTAATGTAATGATGGCTACACCAAGGTCATGTGAAATAATAAGAAGGAAGGCCACACTCTTCAGCTGATATTTGCCCTAATGGTGTTCACATCTTCCAAGACCTTTTTTCAGTCTTATACTACTGTTGTCTAGAAGCAGTCAACTTTTCTGACTCTGAAAAGCCCATTATCTGTGGACTTTATTTCCCTTCCATCTCTGCTTGGAAACCAGCTAATTCTCACCTAAGTTCACCTCTTTCCTCAAATGCTTTTCTAAAAGCGCCCGTGCTAGTTAGTAGGTTATTGTCCCTCAGCTCTAAACCCACCCTTCTGCTCTCTCCTATGAGACACGCGAGCTGGGACCCGGCAAATCACATTTCTGCTTTGTCAGCCGGCTCTATGCATGGCTCTGCCAACAGGGGCCACTAGAGGGAGATAGTGAGTCCAGAGGAGGAAGACTAGCTTCCCTCCTTCTGGTTTGCTTCCTTTTCCTGTGAGGTCACTCTAGCAAAGCTCCTTCACCTGGGCAGCCGATGAGCCTTCCTGTAGCAGCAGTTGAGTCCACTTTGCAGAGTTTTTCAACAGCTGGTTTTGCAGACCCAGCTTCAGGGTGTTCCAATCAAAGACACCAGCATCAGCCAAGTGGCACTCCTTCCCCAGCGGTGCTGGTCCTTCCTCCACTCTCAGAAACACCAGACACCAGCACCAGACTTAGAGGTCTGAGTTTCCGCTCTGTGGAGCCCCTCTTCTAAGTTCCTAAGTTTTCATAATTCCAGATGCTTCCCTTTGTTCTCCTAGCTCTATGAATTATAGATGCCTCCTGCTGTTGCTGTCTTCATGGTATCTCAGAGTTGTCTTTTTACCTTTTCAGTTAGTTAACAGCTTTATACCTACTTAATTCCTCCAACTATTCTTTATATTAAATTCCCTTTGTCCAATAACTGGTATGCTTTCTGTCTCATTGGCTGGCCCCTGACTGATACAGATGTTGGTACTGGGAGGGGTCTCAGGAAATAGACCTCAAGAAATGGGACTAGGGATCTGGTTTGGTTGTGTCACTTGGGTTTCAATGCGCTGAGCTCCTTGCCGGTGAGAAACGTAGAGCAAACAATCCACCGCATGCTGTGGCATCACGCTTAATCAAATTATCACCTGCGGTTATTTGGGATGACGAGCCAACTCAGGCAAGTGCCTTGGGGGCCCAAGTGTTGCACTCGACTGTTAGGGCAGTGATGATGACTATGGGGACTTGGTATGGCAGGAATGCTTCTGAATGCACTGCAGTTCTTGCGCGAAGAAGATGACAAGCTTGGGTCTTTAAAACTCTCAACCTAAGTCATGGTCAGAGAGTCATAGAGCTTCCAGGATAACCATACAGGAATCTCTTATTCCTCCTAGCCCCAGATTTACTTGCTACAAATAAAACAAAATATCACACATGGTGCAGAATTACAACAGTTGAATTCAATCTTTTTTTTTTTTTAAGATTTTATCTATTTATTTGACAGAAAGAGAAAGAGCACAAACAGGCAGAGCTGCAAGCAGAGGTAAAAGAAGTAGGTTACCTGCTGAGCAGAGAGCCCGACATTGGGCTCAATCCCAGGACCCTCTGATTATGACCTGAGCCAAAGACAGACATTTAACCGACTGAGCCATCCAGGTGCCCCTTGATTTCAGTCTTTTGTTTGTTTGTTTTTGTTAGAGAGAGAGAGACAGCGAGCACAGGCAGACAGAGAGGCAGGCAGAGGCAGAGGGAGAAGCAGGCTCCCTGCCGAGCAAGGAGCCCGATGTGGGACTGGATCCCAGGATGCTGGGATCATGACCTGAATGAAGGCAGCCGCTTAACCAACTGAGCCACCCAGGCATCCCGATTTCAGTCTTAGTAAGTCTTTCTGATAATTGAGGAGGAGCAGGACCCTGAAATTTGGAATGGGCACATCTTGTTTGACTCTGAGTCTCCTCTGTTCTGCCAGCAGATGGGAAGGGAAGCAAAGATCAGCACCTGGGTATTTTATGAACCACCTTGTCACTTTCGCTCACATTCCAGTAGCTGGAATTCAGTCACTTGGTCACACCCACCTGTAAGAGAGGCTGGGAACTGTGGGTGTTGGTGAGAATGAATAGTTTATGTCGCATTACATGGGCCACTAGTGACATTTAAGATAGAAGGTAAGTTTTTTTTTTTTTAAGATTTTATTTTTAAGTAATCTCTACACCCAATGTGGGGCTTTAAGTTACAACGCTGAGACAAAGAGTTGAACGCTCTATACACTAAGGCAGCCAGGGGCCCCAAGATAGGAGTTTTGGGGGAATGATGTAGACAGAGGCTAAATTTAAAAAGTAATAAGTGGGGGCGCCTGGGTGGCTCAGTGGGTTAAAGCCTCTGCCTTCGGCTCAGGTCATGATCTCAGGGTCCTGGGATCGAGCCCCACGTCGGGCTCTCTGCTCAGCCAGGGAGCCTGCTTCCTCCGCTCTCTCTCTCTCTCTGCCTGCCTCTCTGCCTACTTGTGATTTCTATCTGTTAAATAAATAAAATCTTTAAAAAAATTAATAAGTGGGGGCGCCTGGGTGGCTCAGTGGGTTAGAGCCTTTGCCTTTGGCTCAGGTCGTGATCTCAGAGTCCTGGGATTGAGCCCCGCATCGGGCTCTCTGCTCAGTGGGGAGCCTGCTTCCTCCTCTCTCTCTCTCTGCCTGCCTCTCTGCCTACTTGTGATCTCTGTCTGTCAAATAAATAAATAAAATCTTTTTAAAAAGGTAATAAGTAAATAGGTGACATGGAGGTGGGAGCTACTCTTTAAATGAGAGAGAGGAAGATAACCCTGCCACTAGAGTGAGGAGGTAGCCATACATGGAATGCTGTTTCTGTTGCTGGTATTTTTGTTTAGTTTTGCTATTTATTAGTTTGTGTTTGTTTTTAAAGATTTATTTGAGAGGGAGAGCATGCATGCCCTTGCACAATGGAGGGGAGGGGCAGAGGGAGAGAATCTTAGGCAGGCTCCATGCCTAGTGTTGAGCCTAATGTGGGGCTTGATCTCGGGATCCTGAGATCATTGATGGGTGAGCCAAAATCAAGAGTCTGAGGCTTAACCAACTGAGCCACTCAGTGTGCCTGCTTTGTAACTGATAGAGAGCAGAGCATATGTTTGCAGTCTCTATGAAAAGAGAGAGAGAAAGGGCTGGTCATGGGCAGAAAGAGGACCACACCTTTAAGATGAGAGACAAGGATTGATGCAAATAGGGAAAAATTCTGAGATAGAGAGGAGGGAAGCTGAAATCAAGCAAGAAGTTCAAGTTTCTGTAAAGTGACAAGGCACAAGCAAAAGTTCAGGGTTGCAAAAGAACTCAACTGGGTGGGACAACAGGAATATACACTGAAACCAGTACATCCAGTTTTTAACTTTGTTCTACAGCCAAGGAACAAGACAGGAGGAAGCCCACAACATGGATCCCCCCAAGCTGGGTCTCATCAAACCCAGAATCTTTGGCACCACCGGCATAACTGGGCAGCCTCTGGTGTGTGTAACAATTAGTGATCCTTGAGGTCACTGTTGTTACCTTTCTATCCTGCTGCATTATGGTTTTGTGTTTTTTTAAGATTGATTTATCCTAGAGAGAGCGAGATGGTACAGAGGGAGGAGCAGAGGGAGAGAGAGAATCCCAAGCAGATTCCATGCTGAGCATGGAACCTGACCTGGGACTTGATCTCACGACCCTGAGGTCGTGACCTGAGCTGAAACCAAGAGTTGGATACTCAACCAACTGACTCACCCAGGAGCCCCTGCCTCATGCATTTTGATTTTGTTTCTTACTCTCTCCTATCCTAGTCTCTAGCTCTCTCTTTTCTTATACCTTTCCTTAGGTTTTCCAATAATCCCAATTGGTTCTGTGGTGGACGGAACCTAAGGCAACCTCCAGTGATGCCTGCTTCCTAGTCTTCACATGAGGGTGTGTGATCCTCTTTTTGAGTTCAAGTGGGATCTGTGACTTCCTTCTAACCTATAGACTATGGCAAAAGTGATGGGAAAGTTGTCACTCCCACTACATGCATAATAAGTTTCATTATGTGAAACTCAATTTTAGGGTTTTGGGCCTGACAAAGTAAGCAACTATGCTGGAGAGGCCCACATGGCAAGGAACTGCAGGAACCCCCAGGAACTGCAGATGGCCTCTGGCCGTTTTTGCTGCTTTGCTGACAGCCAGCAAAAACCCCATGCCCTGAGTCATACAGTTGAAAGCAAATAAGTTCTGCCCACAAACGCTGGATGGGCTTGCTGGTGGGTTCTTCCCCAGCTGAGTCTCCAGGTGAGGATGCAGCCTCCCTGAGACCTTGATTACAGCCTGAGACTCCGAGCAAAGGATCAGCCGACTGGGCCAGTGCTCCTGAGCTGGCACCTATGAGACAACAATGTGTGCTGTTTTAAGCCACTAAATTTGTGACCAGTTCTTACACAGCAATTTACACCCAAAATTCTTGAAAAATACTGGGGCCGTATGGCATCAACCGTATGTCAGCCCTGATACCTAGAAAACCCTTGATGGGGATCCCGATCACAGAGCTGGCTGAGGGAGGCGAGAGGTTGTGCCACACACACCTGCAAGGCACCTTGAACTTCAAGACAGTAGTTACCAGGCCCCTGGATTTGTTTCACAGCAGATTGTCCCCACCCCTACCCCAGCCTGTCCCCCGCTCCCCCCACCCCAATACCTATCCAGTCAGTCCTCAGAGCTGGGTGAAGCCTGGCCCTGGAACTACAGATGTCAGAAGCGGATTAAGAAGTCCACCCCTCGAATCTCGGCCCTTGTCAAAGGTGCCTGGTACACACGAGATCCCCAACAAATGCTTTCACTGCAAAACAACAGAAAGCTCCCGGGACGCGCATCTGCAGCCCCGTGGTCGTGCAGTGGGGACCGCCGCGGCTCTGGGTCCGCAGGGACAGGACTGGGCCCCGCCGCCGGGCCCTGGCGGAGCGCCGTCCCGGACCCAGGCGGAGGGGGCGCTGCGGCTGGAGGCCGCGCCGGGCGGGGGCGGGACGGGGCGGGGCGGGGAGGTGGCGGCGGGACCGCCCC
>RCUC01160743.1:0-27442 GCA_003697995.1 Taxidea taxus jeffersonii | reverse complement strand
CCACAGGTCCTGTTGTCACTTCTGATTTCTCGCTGTCTATTCCAGGGACAGTCCAGCCTGCCACTAATGGGCTCACATGTTTAGATCGCCATCCCACACTCACACCATCTTCCTTGGGATGCTGAGGTCTCACTCATAAAAAGTCAGCACCTACTCATTCCCCACACTGAGGAGCCCTGGTTGACAAAAGGGATAGAAGCCTCTGGATTGTTACATACGTCTCACTAGCGTGTTACTTTCTACAATATGGAAACAGTGGGAGCACCAGCGTTTGATGTCTCTTTTTCCCTTACATACCTATAGATCAACACAGGTCACTTTTAAAGAAGCATCTCACAAGTGGTCCTTTGATTAATTCAGAAACGCTAGGGATCTACTCAATTCTTCTGTCAAAAAACAACAACAACAAAGGATTTGGGGAAAACTGTCCTCTTATTCTTAAAGTCAAGAGTACAAACTGACCAGTGAGACAGGAAAGTAAACAGACACAAAGGGGGATGAAAATATTAGACAATAAATATTAAGAATATGTCACATATTGAGTGATGAAAATCCTTTCAGCAAACTAAGATAAGTCACTCCAGGCATAGTCAACTAATAATGAGAGAGCAATTTCTTAATTCAAGGAAAAAATAATAATTATATTTTAAATCGGTGATTCTTACCAATTGCTTATTTTTGATGTACTCTGTTAGTTTATCTACTTTTCCCCCTCGTTTGTTTGCCAGTTCCACCTCATACATCCTGAAGCACAAATCTCGGCAACAGACTATGGAGCAAATCAGAGAAACAGAACATTTCTTACTTTAAAATGCTCTTATGCTTTTTAACAACCAAGTTTTTCATTTTGTATGTTAAAAAGATGAAAGAACTAGAAATATTCCTTAAAAAACATTTAACATTCAATGGTCTTTGTTACAGAACTCCTCAATAAGAAGTTACTGTGTCAAGTATGTGAAACAATGCTTTCAATAACATGGACTCCACTGTAGGAATTAACAAGACAGATATATACTATATAAATAATATAAACATCAATGTTCCATGAATTAATCTAAATGACCAGGAAATGTCCTTCGCGTGTTTTCTGCTTTTATTCTTCATTTAGAAGTATATAAATAAATAAACACCATCACCACTTAACCTCTGTTCTCCTTTGAAGGCACTGTTATGAGTTTCCAACTATTTTTTTTTTTTTTAAAGATTTTTATTTATTTGACAGACAGAGATCGCAAGTAGGCAGAGAGGCAGATAGAAAGAGAGGAAGGCAAGCAGGCTCCCCGCTGAGCAGAGAGCCAGACTCGGGGCTCGATCCCAGGACTCCGGGATCATGACCTGAGCTGAAGGCAGAGGCTTTAACCCACTGAGCCACCCAGGCACCCCAGTTTCCAACTATTTTAAGCCTTTCTCTGCTGAACTCCCTCAGAGTCCTATAGTAAAGCTAGTCTCTGCCACCTTAGATAAAACTACCTTTTGTTTCTAGTTAGCCTCCAAGGAACTCAATCACAGCAACCCTACAACTCTAACAAAAGGCCCTTCTGCGAATCACTTAGGGCAAAACCGCAACAGAGTGTGTATGCATGTGCACGTGACCTACGAAAAAACTGAACAAAGCCCAAGGCATGCAGTGTATCATTACATCTGAACAGACCTTTTTGCTCCAGGTAATTCTGTTTTCTAAAGGCAGCTTCTGGTAGTCTTTTCTTCAAAGATGACACTTTCATTACATACTTAAAATCTAGTTCGTGTGGTCTAAAACAAAATAATACCACGCAATTTAATAAACATTTAAGCTACAGCTTCACAATTTTTTATTTTCTAATATAAATGCAAACAAAAATATCATAACAAGAAAGTCCTTAAATTGATAAAATCTGAATCAAATGTGAATATTTATAAGTATTATACATTTTCAAATATATGACCCCACAGACCACAATCTTCAAATATGTTCACATTTTCTGAATGCACGTATTTTTATTTTTTTAAAGATTTTATTTATTTGACAGACAGAGATCACAGAGAAGCAGGCAGAGGGAGGAGGAAGCAGGTTCCCTGCTGAGCAGAGAGCCAGATGTGGGGCTCGATCCCAGGACCCTGGGATCATGACCTGAGCCAAAGGCAGAGGCTTTAACCCACTGAGCCACCCAGGTGCCCCTGAATGCATGTATTTTTAAAATTAACAAAATATCTAGATGAATAAAAAATTATGCATACTAGAATGAGAATTTTCAAAAAAATTACACTATATAAGGGTTAACAACTTTTGACAATAATGGACTGCTTACCATGCCGTACCACTGAATGAACCACATCCAGACTCTTAACCACTTCCCCTGACTTTTCTTTGAAAACTCACTTTCAAATACTTGTAGACTTATAAATGCCCTCCCTTGCCCCTACGTCTCTGTGTCTTTAAAAAAGGACATTTGCTTATGTAACCACAGAACAATTAATGAAATCAAGAAATTAATAATGATATGGTTCCATTATTTAACTTACAGACCTTATTTAAATTTTGCCAACTATCTCACTAAGGGGCTTTATAACAAAAGAAAATGAATCTTCTTCTGTTTTACGATCCAGTCCAGGATTACACACTGCATTTAGTTAGGTCTTTTTAATCACCTTCAACCTAGACAGTCTCTTGATCTTTATCTTTAATGACCTTGGTATTTTTGAAGAACAGACCGTGTATTCTGCAGAATGTCCCTCAATCTGGGTATGTCTGATGTTTCCTGCTGATTAGATTGGCAGGAATACTATCCAAGTGACACTGTGTCATTCTCGATGCATACTGTTAGGAAACACATGACATTTATTCCACTGCTGGCAATGTTAACCATTTAGTTAATGGTTCTAGCCACTTCTCCCTACACTCATTAGCTGTACTCCACAGTGACAATGAACTTTCCCCGCTCTCCCATTTATTTAGAGAATTCATTTTTTTGTTTGTTTTGTTTTGAGGGAGAGCATGCGTGGGTGCAGGGGGTGGAGAGTGGGGGTCACGGTCAGAGGGAGAGTGAGAGAATCTTAAGAAGGCTCCATGCCCAGCACGGAGTCCAATGCAGGGCTCGATCTCACAACCCTGACATCATGACCTGAGCCAAAATTAAGAATCGGTCAGCCAACTGAGCCACCCCGGTACCCCTATTCACAGAATTCTTACTTTACTCTCTGGATTGTAATAATCTTCAATCCTCCCTCTTAAAACAGGTCAGTCAACAGAAAGAAAATGAATTCTGACAGCACACCTGTTTTCAGCTTGCATTTCAACAAAACAGGTCTATCTTTCAATAGTTTGGGGTGCAAACTAAGAACAGACTAAATAAAAAGATTTCATAAGATGCCCTTCACAGTGCCCCAGGAACAGATAATTCATTAAAATGCAAATATATGTAATAGCTACTCTACTTAATAGTGGTCTAGGAAAATGAGCTCCTGCAACTCTTAATAAAGAGCCAATAACAGGGCCTATCCGCTGCATCGGCTATCTAGGCAAATTCAATCTGTGTCTTGGGAAAGTCAAACATCTAGCATCAATTCAGTTCTGTCTGCGAGGTCATATTCTGAGGAGTGGATTAAGATACTAGAATTTCCAAAGTGACTTGTCAAAGACTACAAAACTAACTATTTCAAGGCCAAGGTCAGAATGGGGACCTGAATTTATGTTTCCTATGCTCTGTACATCTACCCCAAGGTACTCTAATCAGAAACCAAGCACAATTGCTTTGTTTCACACCAGTATGAACAAACAAGGCTTCAAAATGAGAATAAAAAAAAAAGAAATCAAACAGTAAAGGACACGGACTCAATACTTACAGTTGTGTTGGAACAGCTGTACCGTCAGAGGACCACAGAGTTATATCACACAGCAGACAGCCTTGAACAACTAATTTGCCTTGCCACGAAGAGGACAGAGCTTTAAGAAATGAGTAAGAAAGAAACTGATTGTTTATGAGCAAAACATTTACTTAAAAAACATAAAAGAACCAATTAAACAATGTCTTACCATTTTCACCGAGTTCAAATCTAGGGAAAAAGGAAAGGCATGTTTGTAAGGGCAAAGAGAGCAGATCCACTAAAACGAAGTACGTGCATAATTACTTACATGCTTTTATGGGCTGATGCTGCCATCCTTTTAGGTTCCCTGTACTGGAAAGCTACAATAATGTAAGGACAGACCTGCCTGGGTCGCTCAATAACAGAGCCGCCTGACACTTCATAGAGGTAATACTGAAAGAAAAGAAATACGGATTATGAGAGTAGCGCCATGGAATGCCATCGGCACCAAGTTTCTCTCTCAACTCCACCCAGTCCTGCCATTTAATCCGTTAGATTCAGAAATGTATCTCGGGAATGCTTTATTCCCAGGTGACTATACCTGACTCAGTTCAAATGCACGAAAATGACTTGTCTTGTGAGAAACCTTATTAGTATCTGCAGCCACGTGGCAATCATAGCCAGAAGATGGGCTAGTATAGTTAGTGGTATAATTCTCAGACACAAACTTGACTCTTCCCTAGAATAAAAATATTAAGACTAATCAGATGGCTTCAAAAGGCAATAATCTTACTCTAGGATTCATTTAAAAGTAGCCTAATAAGTAAGGATGTGGATGTGTTTCAAACAAATTGTGTTAACAACTGTGGTTCTTAGAGAATTGTCTGAAGTCCAACAATAGTTTTAATTACCCGTTAGCCTCTTAACATGGCATTTAAAAATTTGGTATGTCTCGGCATCTTTCTGAGGTAAATGATCACAGCTTTTATCACATCATGAAAGAAGTACATGAATCACCCCAAATTTAAGAGAACCATTTCGGTAAAAGAAAAATTATAGAGCCCACCAACTGAACAGATTAGCTTAGTCACTGATTGTAACATAAAAATGACAAATGAAATCCAAAATTTCACAAGATGAGTTTTCAAACTGAAGTATTAAGATACCAATTGTAATTTTCAGATAAAGGTATCTCTATCATGCCAGGACCCAGTAAATCAGCAAGGAGCAAATATACAGTAAAGCGCTTAGCCGGACCCGATTACTGAACAGTCGACAGTACTTCTGATTACAGACTTCTCTTCATCAAGAGTTACGTGTCTTTTGGAGTGAAGGAGGGGAAGGCAGCCAAGGCTACCAGACAATGAAATAACACACAATGATTTTAAAAGCTGTTGTGAGTACTATAATGATGTGGCAAAATACACAAAATATATACCAAAATGAGGTAAAGTTATAGGGAACTTTTATTTTCATCTTTATAGGAAGAATCTAATTTGGGGGTGAGGGGTGTTAAGGTTGTGCCTCTTCATTCATAGGACCACCAGGGGCAATAATAAGAAACCAAAGAATATAAATGGTAGTTCTTGGCGAGCAATCACAACGTGTCTCTTCACCCTCTCCAACATTTTATGATGTCCAGCATGACGGGCATGGCTGGCTTTTGGGCAGTAAAGTATGGAGAAGTGAGAGCCTACAGGTAAAAACTGACCACAGTAGCCACCAGACAGGGGGTTACGGGGCCAAGAATCCCAGCACGAAGCACAATCTGACAGAGGTATGACACGGAACGAGGATTATGGGAGCCAGTGGCCCATCTATTCCACTAGCTCCCCTGCGGGAGGACAGAGGGAGCAGGAGTGGGGATCCCCCGCCGTGTGATGCTACCTTCCCTCCAGTTCTCGGGGACAAGCTTTAGAATGTGAACAGTTCACATTCAAAAAAACACATCAGTAGTATTGGTTTATAATCAGAGAACTCAGGACAGTAAGAAAGCTAAAAATGAAGCAAAAAACAAAACGAGACCACAGAGTATGTTCTCACAAAGCCCACCACTCTCTAAGGTCAGAGTCTTCCTAGGAACTACTTAAGTAAAAACTATCAAATTGTGCGATTCACTCATACTAAACTATTTGAGGGTATTTAAGAATTTCTGAGATCAGCTGTTATAGATGCCACAGAAAACTGTGAACAGGTCTGGATGTTGTAGGGATAAAGGAAATAAGGTTCTCTTACATCAACAATTTAAACCAGAAAACGAAAACTTGCTTTCTAAATTCCTCTTATAACTGTAATCACATTATTTTTACAGGTTGCAACTTATGTTATTTAACATTTAAAAAGTGACACTGTAGGCCAGGACAAGAGGAATGCTTTTTATTGATTACCTTATGTATTATTTTGAAAGTTGTTTTGTTTTTTAAAAGACATATTCATAGATCATCTATCAAATGAATAAAAAAGCTTTATCTTTAAAGGAAAGCATGAAGAGCAGTTAGCTTTTCTGCATTTATAGCTGTCTTCCTGACTATGATGCAAATGATCTGCAAAAACATTATTTCAGACTGAGAATCTTTAGTTTTTAAAAGAAAAATTACATAGAAGTGAGTTTGGGCTTTACCTTAATTAGGTTAAAAATTACAACATAACCAGACTTCCCATGATACCATGGTCTTGCATGAAGATAGTCTGAGTATTTGGAAATATACACACCTATAAAAGTATAAGATAAAGATTAATTCACACTTTAAAAGGATTGTTTACTCATGTACATTTCGCATGTAGGGCTACCTGTAACTAAACAAGACAACACAGAAGACAAAGAAAAGTCAACAGTAAACTGTTTTGAAACTGCTTACCTTTTAAAAACTGTTCAAGATATTCTAAAGGTATGGAAACATTAGAGCTAAGACAAGACGGGATGTTATCTGATGGACAACCAATGTTCTAGTTGGGTACAATAACTAAAAAGGGATATAAGTATCACAATTCTTGGTAAATCTAAGTTGTTCTTTTTTGTAAGGCAATCATTCAATGAAAAGTCCTATCTATAGCATTCCGATTTTCAAGTTATTTTTTGCAAAAAAAAATCTTACAAGTACTCTTCTTTAATAATAAGCGCTAAGGTCTGCTACCTGGCAGGTATGTGCTGGGCAGCGGTGGCACCGAAGTAAAGAGAACAAGGTCCTGCCTTGAAGCAGCTTATGCCGCTAGTCTGTGAAATTTCCGGTTCAGGCGATAATCACATTTGTCCTATTCTCCACTGCAGCCACACCGCAGCCCAGCATGTAGTAGGTACTTAACTATCTGTCAGACACACGGAACCCAGGACACAAAGAAATGGAAATAAGCGATTATGTTTGCTTAGAAAAGGAGCTCTTCAAACAGAGAGAGGAACAAAGTTCTCAGAGAACAGAGTGAGCACAAGTACGGAAGCATAAGCGAGTATAAACCGTGCAGGAGGGCGGGCCACAGTGTGGGGAGCAGGGGAGAAAGCATGGGAAACTGAGGGTGAAGGGGAACCGTGGAACTGAGCAGTGGAGATCTTTGTGGGCCTTGCTCTTCAGGCCAGACCTCACTGCGCAGGCAGCAGAGACCCGCAGGGGTTTTCAGCGCAGACTGCCGCATCCAAGACCCTGGAGTCTCAAGAGGGGAGAGAGAGGCTAGAAGCAAGGCCAACCGGGAAGCTACTGTCAGAGCTGAGACAGCAGAGGAGGGTCCCCAGGTGGCAGCAGCAGGGGAATGGCGAGGGAAGAGCACATCCCACAGAGATTCCTAAACTGAGACAACAGTGAGGGCACTTGGATATCCTGGGGAGATCAATGAACTTGTGGTCAGAAGCTTGGGTTCCAGCACCAAGTCATTCACTTCCTACTAATAACCGTGCGACTGGGGAGCAGGTAACTTGGGGGGTGGGGCTTGGACACCTAAGCCACAGGGTCCTCAGGAAGATTTAAAAGATCCATAAACTTTTAAAGCTATGAGACACTATATTTGTATAAAATGTTACTATCATACACAGAACTAACCACTTCTATTTGAGCCCAAAACTGTAAAATACACGTGGGCAGTAGTGCTATTTTCTTACCCATCCCAGTATGAGGTTAAGAAGAAATAACAGTACGTGTATTTGTTAGGAATAATTCGGTTTCTACTCTGGCACCCCACTGAAGTCCGCCTCTTAAACATCAACCATATAATCAGGGATCAGAGTGATGTAGAACAAAGGCTTTATATTTTAGAGATGAAAGCTAAAGTATTTACTTGTAATTTACTTTCCCATTCTTCAACAACAACAAAATTTTGTTAGCCAAATGGAGGGAATAATGCAAAACAGATTTGTTAAACCTAGGGGATCGGTACATTACACCATCCTCTCTTCCTGCATTAGTTATGTTTTACAATGAAAAAGAGCAGGGATGGGGCGCCTGGGTGGCTCAGTAGGTTAAGCTGCTGCCTTCAGCTCGGGTCATGATCCCAGAGTCCTGGGATCGAGTCCCACATCGGGCTCCCTGTTCAGTGGAGAGCCTGCTTCTCTCTCTCCCTCTGCCTGCCACTCTGCCTACTTGTGCTCTGTCTCTGTCAAATAAATAAATAAAATCTTAAAAAAAAAAAAAAAAAAGAGGGACGCCTGGGTGGCTCAGTGGGTTAAACCTCTGCCTTCGGCTCGGGTTATGATCTCAGGATTCTGGGATCGAGCCCCGCATCGGGCTCTCTGCTCAGCGGGGAGCCTGCTTCCTCCCCTCTCTCTGTCTGCCTCTCTGCCTCCCTGTGATCTCTCTCTCTCTCTGTGTCAAATAAATAAATAAAATCTTTAAAAAAAAAAAAAAAGAGTAGGGAGAAGAAAAGGTTTTATGGAAGATGTTATCAGGGTTATGAATGTATTCCCTGTCATGGCCGTTAGAAGACGTGAATGTAATTTTTAAAGCATTTTTGTGTCACACAAAGTGACCCCAAAACCCAGCAACCTCACTGCCACATCTAGACCTAAAAGGCGGCAAAACACGCGTCTCCACAAAAGCCTGGACAGGAATGCACACAGCAGCACCCCTAACTGCCAAGAAGCCCAAACCAGCAAAGGTCCCTCAAGCGCTGAAAGAATAAACCACGCGACAGGGTATCATCTAGCCAAAGGGTGGATGAAGTCCAGGGACGAACTGCAGCGCGGATGAGCCCTGAACACACTGAACTGAGACAAGGAGTAACAAAACATCACGGAGGATTCCGTTCACGCGGACCGTCTGGACGACGCGGACCCGGAGAGCTGGGGAGCAGGTGAGCGCCTGCCTCGGCCGGCCGTGGCGGGGAATGGGGTGTCACTGCGAACAGGCACGGACTTCTTTTTGGGGGACTAAAAGAGTCTAAAATGGACTGTGCTAACAGTAGCACTGCTCTGTGAATACGTTAAGAGAAGCTGCCCTGTACACCTGAAATGAGTGAATTACAGGCTGCAGGAATTCTACCTCGACAGGGCTGTGAAAAAGGTCGGCAGGAAGCGAGCCACTCCTGACCGCCACGCTGGTAGCACCCAGTCGTGCTATATACCCAGGCTCCCCCCCAGTTCCTCCTCCACTGGGCTTCCTCCTTCCCCCCTGGCCCCCAGGTCCCACACCCACCCACAGCCCTGTCCTCTTCCTTCAATACTGTCTCACACAACAGTATCTTTGGCTTCAACTAACACCTAGTCCTGCCACCTTGAGCCCCCATCTCCGGTTCTAATCCTTTTTTCCAGCTTTTTTTTTTTTTTTTTTTAAACCGGTGTATCTCCCGGAACACCTAGGAAAATCCACTATTTCTCAAATTTAATTCATGGCAGTAGCAGCGTCCATCTACCGGGAGCTGAGGGCTTCCCGCAGCCTCCCAGGACCTCACAGCAGATCTCAAAGACAGTTTTGTCTATTTCACAGATGAGGAACTTGAAGCTCAAAGAAATTCAGTGCTAATCCACATTCTTAACCGTAAGATTACCTTTCCCTTTTAACTCCTCAGCTTCCCTGCCGATCTTTCCTTCTGTGTCTCTTCTCCACTGACAAGCTTGTATCTGATTATTCCTTCTCTTGCTCCTCACATTCCACAGTTGCCAAGTCTGGCCAGTTCCATTGATTCTCTATTCCTGCTGCCATTATGATAGCTCAGAAGACGTCCTCATTAGCCCTGGATGATCGCACCAATCTCTTGGTACCAACAGCTATTTTTAGTATCTCTTCTAGGCCAACCAACCTTTAAGAAGAAGTTCTGATCATGTATTCCTACTGGAAAATCTTAGGTCTTAGACTTGAAGCTCATTTCTACTTTTAAAGCACTAATCCTAAAGACTACGATTTATCACTAATGAAACTGGCTTTTAATGTAAGTAGCCTATGAAATGAACTAAACCTCACTTCCCCTTGTGAAAGAAGAGATTCTCTTTTCCTCACAGACTTACCTTTGGCTGGGTCACCAAGCGTGGTATTGGCACTGCAGCCCACACAGAGTCCACGCTGACATACTGACTTTGCCTTTAAATAAAAGACAGTACTTTGCTTATGGCAGTCTTAGGAGAGACAATGAAATAACACTATCATCTACAAGCTTTCAAATAAATACAGAATCTGTACACAGTATCTATGGCACAAAGCAGGCTTGTGTGAGGCAACTATGTTTGGTTAATAGTTCACGAAATTTTAATCATTTAACAAAAACGTCATCAGCAAAACCAAATTAAACAAGCTCCCAGATTAAGTCCTCTCCTGCAGATCTCGATTATAGCTTTGGAATCACTAAATTTGAAAATGTCTTATCCACTAGTGCCTTTTTCAGTATGAATCCATAGTGTATTTTATTTGTAAGTAGATGATTAAATAAGTAAATGAACTCTTCTGGTATTACTATATAATCCTTATGTTATATGCTAATGTTAAGTATTCTGTAAGCAAGTCTACCCTTGTGCTTTAAAAATCACGAACCCAAACAAAATATTAAATTATTTAAGTTGAATTATAAATCTCTGGTATTGTTAAAACTGTACCTAGCAAGCCACATACATCTTTTGGGACGCGGTCCATACAGTAGTTTCCCTCTCTCACAATTTGGGTACAAGCAACAGTACAGAAGCTCCAATTTCAAGTAAGTCAACTGCTGGAAGTTTTCACCTTATCCCCAAAACCATGTAACTGAAACTTGAAAAACCTCCATAAGAAACAAAGTATCTATGTGAACAATGATCCAGAATGAAGAAATACTCCTTTACTCCATTAAAAGACATTACCAATACTTAGGAAATCCACATTAATTTAAATCTCACCCTGAGCTGACAAATGTATTTACAATGAAACTACAGAGGGCCTGTGAAAAGGCGCAGGAATCCAACCACTTTCAGGACTAGCTGTCACGATCATTCCCACTGCCACCAGACTCAGCAACAAAAAAGACTGTAGAACTGGTAATTTTACAAATCTTAGAGAAGTGAAATGCCAATATTTAAGTTTAATGATATCATTAATTTTGTATATTAATATCACAAAATTAATGTTCTGTGACCTAATTCTCTTACCTGATTTTCAGTTTCAAACAGAAGAAACCCGTAAGTCTCTTGAAGTTCTTCCTGAGTATAATTACTTGCTTTTTTTTCTTGGTAAAAAGTTTTGTACTGTATAAAAGAGAGAATAATCAAATGCTATAAACATTATTTTGCCTTGCAAATTAATTTTTTAAAATGCATCATCTGAATTCCTCCTGTTAAAGGACTACCAAAATTTATTATTTTTTTATTCCCTAGAATATATTATTACCTTCCAAGGATTTCTTATGTCATCTGAAAGTGACAGCTGAGAAGAACTAGATAGGCTTTTACACCAAAAATGATGGGCCTATTTCTTTAAAACTAAAATAAAACACACAGACACAGTGTGTACCAAGCACCTCACCTCATTTAAGAAAATGTCATTTTTCACCAAAGTCACTTGACTGTACTGAAAACCATGCTCAGATGCAGAGTCCAAGTAAGAAGTATGAAGAATTGAAACTGCCCTCTGGAAGAGAGAGTCTGAACTCAAGGACACTGTCTCAAAAACTGTAAAACAAAACAAAAATAATGCAACTGTTTAAGATAACCAAAGGATGGGGTTCAAAGCGGCATACTAAATATCACTGAGTACTTCATCTATTTCCTTCCTGTAAAACTCAGACACATTGTGTTTTGGCTCCATAACATGTACTGTCTAAAAAGACCTCTCACGTGAAGAACATGATCTACGGGAGGTGAGTTACTGAGGGTCAATCACTTTCAGAACAGGAGTAAAATAAACCCTGCCAGATGCCTTGGGCCTTTTGGTTGAAAGCCATGTGTTGTAACTACAGCGGGGACAAGCAGATCAAATATGGCGGCAGCAAGGCAGTGGTCAGCACGTAGAAAAATGTTCCTCATCTACACGTATGCCACATTTTGATAAACTTACTCTTCCTGTCTTCTTATCAAATCCCCCAAGTAAGCCCATTAGGTTTCCTTTTAAGGATCCTACTATTGCACACTCAACACTCAAACACATTAGAAATTCTTCTGTCTTTGGGGTTTCCTCATGGCCGAGACACATCCATTGGACTTTACCTTGTATGGGTTATATTATGAAATCATTACTTTTTTTCATTTCACAAAAATAAAACTTCATTACTTTTAGAAGGTGCTTCTTTCAAACCCTACCCACGTGCTATCCCAGAAATTCTGACATGACCCTCCCAAGAGGCATGCTTCCTATCTGAGAATTACTGACTTGACCCAGTAATTCTCTTGAGGCTTTGTGCCTTTTCTTTTACAAGTTTTTACTTTAGCAAGAATTGAACCTAATGAATTCTTGTAATATTTAAATCTGACTTGGTTACCCCCTTATATTTGTGTCTTCTCTATGCTCTTTAGCCAAGTCAAGACAGTGAGGTAACAAACTATTTATAAATAATAAAGAGAATGGACTAATATACAAGCACCGGAAGTTTTGGTGATCTAATATAAATAAATATATTAACACGGCTTCCTGCTTTTACCAGAACTCTGCCAATTACATTAAAGTTCAAAAGCTAAAGGAAAGGGGGGAAGAGGGGTTGGGTGAGGGTGGTGGGGTTACATCATATGTTTAAATAAAGCTTAAATAAAGTAAAAAAAAAAAAAAAAAGCTAAAGGAAAGACAAGCATTTTAATTAAAATTAACTTATGAACAACAGTAAAAAACTAAACTATCATAGAAATGAAAACAAACAGGGACGCCTGGGTGGCTCAGTTGGTTAAGCGGCTGCCTTCGGCTCAGGTCATGATCCCAGCGTCCTGGGATCGAGTCCCACATCGGGCTCCTTGCACGGCAGGGAGCCTGCTTCTCCCTCTGCCTCTGCCTCTGCCTGCCTCTCTGTCTGCCTGTGCTCGCTTGCTCTCTCTCTAACTAATAAATAAATAAAATCTTAAAAAAAAAAAATCACTTAAAAAAAAAAAGAAATGAAAACAAACATTTCAGTGAAGTTAATTTGGACAAAATTGTCCTAACACTCCAATTATCCAAGTAATTTAAACATGCTTTAATAAACTGCCTAGTACCAAAAGTCAAAGACTTAAGTAGCAAGAAAGAAAAGAAAAGAGGATGAAACATTTAAGAATATCCTGAAGTTCTGGGGCGCCTGGGTGGCTCAGTGGGTTAAAGCCTCTGCCTTCCGTTCAGGTCATGGTCTCAGGGTCCTGGGATCGAGTCCCACATCGGGCTCTCTGCTCAGCAGGGAACCTGCTTCCCCCCCTTCTCTCTCTCTGCCTGCCTCTCTGCCTACTTGTGATCTCTCTCTGTCAAATAAATAAATAAAACCTTAAAAAAAAAATACGGATTTTCCAAAGAGGTTCAAATTGCAAAACAACAGGGAGGATAATTAAAATGATGGCTTTCTTTAGCTACATTACCTTCTTTAGCTACATTGGCTCAAAACAAACTAGGAGGCCTATGCATTTGTGACTCCTTCTTAAAAATAAGCTGCACCGCTAGCCCAAATGCAAAGTCGAGAGTCCTCTAAAAACCCTAATATGGGAAACCTTGTATTTAATATTTGTAAAAGGGAAAACAATATTTAAAAATCTAAGTAAACTCTGAGGCTCAATATTTGAGAAACAGGTTGCTTACAGAGAAAGAGAAAAGTTGTCAGAGCTTTGGAAATGACCATTCTATGGCTATCAACTCTTAAATTCCACATGATGTTAATACAAAGACACAGGTTTTAACTTCTGAAAGTACCAAATATGACCTACATCCACATTTTTGATGGCCAATGCACAGTAATAAATGAAAAACTGTGAAAAATAATGTACTGTGAAAAGCAAACAAAACCAGCCCATCTAACAACCTGTCCACCAAAACCAGGTGGTCAGAGAACATTTTATTGACCAATGTGAGGACTACTGTTCTCATAAAGCTACGACCAGAGATGACAGCCTAAAATAAACAGTAGGAAATGATTTTGTGCTAACATATTTTTATTCCTACAACTACTGATAGTTAAAAATGCTTCCCCTTTAGGTCAGCATTCTCCAAACAGCAATATATTTATACAAGTAACCATTTTAGAGTTAGCAGAAGGAAAAGCACGTCCAAAGCAAAAACTGTTAGAAATCCATGGTAAATCTGGACTCTTTCATGATTTCATAATAGAATGATGTCAGTTACACTCATGAAAGCACAAGTTTCCTGCTATATAACTAAGCAGATAGGTGAACATTTTATCAAGATACTATCTCTTCTTACACAATGCTCTCATTTAAGAGTCAAACTAGTATACTAGTATAGGTATACTATACTAAATATAAATGGTTGCATTTTTGCTGAGCAATACACATGCTTCACTTAGACATTCAAGGTTGTCAGAATATTAAGAGAATGAGGAGGGGGCTATTCTATAGAGATAATACTAAAACAACCTGAAAAGTACCTGTCTGTAAAGTATAAGAGTGTCCTTTAGGGCCCAAGTGACCAAGAGAGAACAAGTGGGGAAAATTCAAGTTCAACAACAATACTTCTAGAAACTGAGTTAATATTCTTTCCTTTAGCACCTAGCTTTGGGCATATTTATCTGCTGTTTGTGGATTCAGTTTTTAAAAGTTAAGTCCAGGGGCACCTGGGTGGCTCAGTGGGTTAAAGCCTCTGCCTTCAGCTCAGGTCATGATCCCAGGGTCCTGGGATTGAGCCCCACATCGGGCTCTCTGCTCAGCGGGGAGCCTGCTTCTTCCTCTCTCTGCCTGCCTCTCTGCCTACTTGTGATCTCTGTCAAATAAATAAATAAAATATTTAAAAAATAAAAAATAGAAATAAATAAATAAATAAAAGTTAAGTCCAGCTTGACATAAGCTGGATTCTGTTCAAAGTGCCCTGAGATAATCTCCCCCTTTCTCAAAATCCATCAGCGATACAGAGTGTCTGCTTTTGGGCACTTGTTTCTCTATTTAACTTCTAATAAGTGAGAGGGATTAGAAAATTATAAACTGATCTCTGATGCTATGGCACATGTATGTGTTTTCCATTCTCTAAGCATCTGGTCTGAAAGAAAATAATGAGATGAATTAATGCCAACAACTTAGGTGTCACAGTAATTCTAACAAAAATTAGCCACTTCTACATCTCCCCAGGACATTCATGACCACTTCTCCTGTCTGTACATTATACAATAGCACTCATCAAAGACAGAAACACTCAGAACCCAACAATATCTGCCATTACAGGCCCTTTTTAGTTTTTCCTACAGATAGACTGCAACCTACCTCCATTAACACTGT
The DNA here is from genome assembly GCA_003697995.1 of Taxidea taxus jeffersonii. Lineage (NCBI taxonomy): Eukaryota > Metazoa > Chordata > Mammalia > Carnivora > Mustelidae > Taxidea > Taxidea taxus. The sequence continues at coordinate 11,892 of RCUC01160743.1, read as the reverse complement.
CGATGCCTACATATTTGGCCTAGTCTAAGTAGGTTCTGTGATAGTTGTTAAAGAGCCCATTCCTTAATCATCTAATCTCAAAATGTATTACCTTTATTTTTAAGACATTAAGGGATTGCCAGCTTAAGGTAAACACAACTTTTTTACAGCACAACTTGGCAGGACCTAACAAAAACTTATATGTGCGTACCTCATAACCTTTCCATTTCTGGGAATCTATTCCTTAGGAATACTAGCATGAGTACACGGAGATATGGACAAGGCTACTCCACGCACTGGCACCTATAAGAGCAAAAACACTGGGGATAACCCAAACTGACATCAATAAGAAACACCTTTACAACTACTACATAAATACCAAGTGAATCTATATACACTGACATATAAAGATATCTACTCTACCACTGAGTAAATCACACACACACCATATAATGTCATTTTGTTTAAAAAAAAAAAAAAATAGAAAATTATGTGTTTGAAAGTTTTCAGAAAAAGATCCAGAAAGATGGGAAACCAAATTATTAATGGTGTCTAATGGAAGTGGATAAAGGTGAACTTAAACTTTTTACCTGATATATATTACTATTGTTTAGGTTTTTCTTACACGGTATGTATTACTTCTAGTATTTAAATATCTCAACTCAAAATCAAGTAAAATGAATCATAATTTCAAAGAAATACAAATAGAGAAATGTGACAATTTCCCCTGAACCTTTTCTGATGGAATTTGAAAATTTAATCACCTATTAATTTTGGATCAATGAAATTTGTAAAGTCACTGGAAATTGTAAATTTTTTAAATGTCCTTTCATTTTACACGATCTAAATTAAGAATTTTTAAATTGTACTGCTCTACTTGAATTCATTAGTAATAACTCACAGCATTTAGTTTAATACCCACTCTTTTCTGATATGAACCCTGGCTCGGTCTTCTCTAAGAGAGAATGTAGCGGGGAGGGTGGTCTTAATTCATTTTCACCAAGTATACCCCCAGAATTCTTGATATAGTCCTGTTCTCTGTTAATGTCATAAATGCTAAAATGAGAAAAGAAAAAATTAAATCATAAAGTGAATAGTTCTATGTACGGTATATTTACCACACAAACAAATGTCTACTGAACATCTAATTTACATTAGGTACAATCTGTAATGTCTACCTCCTTTGACAAGTCTCCAGAGCTAAGGCTAAATTGTTCTATAAGCAATAACACATAAAATGAAATGCTTTTCCTTCGATATTTAAGTCCTAAAGAAGATCTGTTCACAGAAATAAGATACGCTTTTAGGGATCACTTTTGCCCCAAAATAAAAAAAAAGAGATTATAGGACCACATTCATGTTCTACTGGTTGAAAATAACAAAATCAAACAGAACACAAATAAAATCTCTCCCCACCCCCAAATTAGCATGTTACCCATCCATTCTTTTTTTTTTTTTTTTTTTTAAGATTTATTTAGTTTAGAGAAAGAAATGGGGGAAGAGCAGAGGGAGAGAATCTCCAGCAGATTTCCTGTGGAGTGTGGAGCCTGATGTGCGATTCAATCCTACAACCCGAGATAACAACCCAAGCTGAAGGCAAGAGTCAGAGGTTCAACTGACTGAGCCACAAGTGCCCCGACCCATTTATTCTTAAAAACAAACAAACAAACAAACAAACAACCCCCCCCCCCCAAAACTATTAGCGGTGCCTATTACATATACAGTGCCATGCTATACCCTGGATTCATCAAGACAAATGAGAAACCATCTCTACAACAGAGGCTGAGACCAGAAAAGGAAGAAAAACCTATACACAAACCAGGACTATAAATGTGGGGGTGGGGGACCTAGAACATGATGCAGTGGATGCAGAATAGGGATTTCGTTAAGATGGGGAAATGTCGAGAAGTTTCAGAGGCATCATACTTGAAATCTGAGTAGATATTCAAATAATGAAGGAGCCAAAAAAGGGGCCAGCCCACATGCTTTCTAGGCAACAGAAACAGTAGAAGCAGAGGTAGAAACATTATACATAGAAGGAACCACAAGTACTTTATTTGAGTAATTCAATATGCTTCACATAAAAAATTAGCATGTCTACCTTTATAATATATGCCTCTTTTCAAAAAGGATTTGAGGCAGAATTATATGGATATATTCAAAATCCTAGAGAAAAAGTAGCAATATTGATAATATTCATTCGTTAAGCAAATAGGTTATTTATGTCAAGAGGGTAAAATTCAACTGGGAATCAGGAGCCCAAGAGTCTCGTGTAGGTCCACCACTAACTTGTTCTGAGACATTAGTGTGAGGACATTGTGGACTGCCTTCCTAATAATCAGGCTCCATTTTCTTTTCATTCCCCAAACCACAATTTTGTTTAGGTACTGGGTGATCCCATGCTTGGGGAGAGGCCTGGGAAGGGGGGTGGGTGGGTGGGTGGGCGTGTGTGTGTTTGAGAGAATTTAAGTTCATTATGGTTTCTGGCCCATGTGATGTGAAAGGACGGCAGCAGAGAGAACTCTGGGAAAGCTTTCTTACAAAAGCACTGGAAGAAAAGATGCAATCTTTGGCCTTGTCTTTTTTTTAATTAAAAGATTTTATTTATTCGAGAGAGAAAGTGCGCGCACACGAAGTGTCAGGGACAGAGTGAGAGGGAGAAAGAGACTTCCCACTAATCAGGGAGCCGGACGCGGGGCTCGATCCCAGGACTCCGGGATCGTGAGGGGAGCTGAAGGCAGCTGCTTAACCAAGTGAGCCACGGAGGTGCCCCTGGCCTTGTCTTTGTATGTGTTCGTTGCCTGGAATTCCTCGTGACCAAGATGGGACTGACCAGCCGATATACTGAGGGTGGAACAAAACCGAAGATCCATCACTGATGAAGTCCCCGAACCGCTGAACAAATGCACCTGGAGTGGCCCTGCCTCTGAGTCTCCCGAGATATGAAATAATAAATGTTCCCTACTGTTCAAACCACTTTTTTTTTTTTTTAGATTTTATTTATTTATTTGACAGAGAGAAAAAGATCACAAGGAAGCAGGGAGGCAGGCAGAGAGAGAGGAGGAAGCAGGCTCCCCACTGAGTAGAGAGCCCAATGCGGGGCTCGATCCCAGGACCCTGAGATCATGACCTGAGCCAGAGGCAGAGGCTTAACCCACTGAGCCACCCAGGCGCCCCTGTTTAAACCACTGTTGTTGGCAAATGAAAACACACTATGAACTTCGTTACATTATTTACTCCAAGGCCTCATGTAGTTGGAATTCTCGAAGACTCCTTTCAGTCCTACCACTGTGACTTTTCAGACTGCCTTCCTTAAGGCCTCTTATGTATAAGGCATTATGCATTGCACTAGATAATTTATCCAATTCCTTTTTATCTGCTACCATGCACGGAGACATTTATCCTAGTATTTATTGGTAAGAAATCACAAAAGCTTATATAACTGCTGTGAAAACTCAAAACCTAAAATATAAGGATATTTAAAGCCTCTGATTTCCACCTATTCCACGATAAAGTCTATCTCCCTCCCACACACAAAGGAAAAATGCCCAACTCAGAGCACTCCTGACGTAATTTCCCTCATTAGTTCCACAAAATCTGATATTCACAATTCTCCCCCACATCATGTCTGAATTGTCCTCATGTTTAAAGCCTCCCCCCAAATCCAGCTGTTCTGATGACTTAAGATGTTTCCACCCTGCATTAATCATTCTTCACCTGCGTCCCACAGTTCTTTACTGTAGTCCTGTCAGATGTATGGCTCTGGGCTGGAGCTAGGGAATACAGGAAAACAAAACAAAACCAAAAACAGGAGACCGCGTGTCTATGTGAAAGAGTGGTCTTTAACACTGAGGTCATAATTTCAGAATTGTAGGTGAAACAGTTACGTTCAGGACAAGGTCTTCTTCAGACTCAAGGAAGGAAGTAGACGAGTGATTAAGGGAATAGACTTTGGAAACAGAGGACTCGGCAAGCCAGGACTCTGAACCTAGGTCTTTCTAGCTTTGTGACTTTGAGAAAGCTATTTGATCTTTCTTCCCCTTATTTTTAAATAAATTTCAACAAAGCACAGACACAAAATAAAAAGCCAAAGACCACTAGGCTTATCAATCATTGTCCCCACTCTCCCAGGGAGCCCCTATTTCCATTTCTCTTAGGTGACCACTTTCAACTTTAGCTGTATCTTCTGGTGTAACTCCATGTTTCTGAATAAAATGCCATATAAACTCGTATCACTAATTTTGCTATATCAGTATTCAGTGTTTCACTAAATTGTATGCACTAATCAGAGCTGAGCCACACTGGGTAGTTAATTTCCTTTCTTACAGGATGTTTCGTTTTATTCAATTTCAAATTGTCTCTGCTTAATTTTCAGTTACCAATCATTAATTCAGCCTAGAATTCTAGAGAACCAAAAATCTCCTCTGAACAGATAGATACATCGAGTGTTTTTGGAGACATCCTTTGCGGAGCACGGTATTATCCAGCTTCAGTCTGAACTTGTGTTCTCCAATAACTAGGGAGAGCTTTGTGACCTTGCTGGGAGATGCTGAGATACGACACTGAAGCATAAATGTTCCCCATATTCCCAATCTGCAGAAATTGATGACCCGATTCTAAAACTTGCAATCAAAGGATACAGAACAGCCAGAACAATTTTAGATAAGGACAAAGTTAAAAGACTCACCACTTGATTTCAAGAATTACTACAAAGAGAAACACAGTCAAGATTGTGGTGTTGATGTAAAGATAATATATACAGATCAGTGGAACAGCATGAGAATTCATTTTTGGCAACAATGCCAATGTAACTCAAAGGAAAAGAATATTTTTACAGCAGATGGTCCTATAACAACCCAAACAGGAAAAAAACCATGAACCTCAACCCCTACCTCAAACCATAAAATTCAACTGGAAATGAATTACAGACATAAACGTAAGAGCTAAAACTGTAAGATTTCTAGAAAAAGATCACAGGAAAAAACCCCACACCATGAGGCAGAGCAAGATTGCTTAGGGTACAAAAATCAGTTGCCATAAAAGAAAAACTGATATATTGGACTTTATGAAAATTAAAACATTCTGAGCTTCAAAAGACATCATTAAGAAAAATATTTGCAAAGCACTTGTGTCCAGAATATACAAAGAACTCTTAAACTACCGCAAAAGGGGGCACCTGGGTGGCTCAGTGGGTTAAAGCCTCTGCCTTTGGCTCAGGTCATGATCCCAGGGTCCTGGGATCGAGCCCCACATCGGGCTCTCTGCTCAGCAGGGAGCCTGCTTCCTCCTCCCTCTTGCCTGCTTCTGTGATCTCTGTCAAATAAACAAATAAAATCTTAAAAAACAACAACAACAACAAACTACCACAAAGGACATACTAATGGCAAGTAAGTACACAGGAAGATAGTCAATGTTATTAGTTATTAGGGAGGTGATACTTGCCCACTGGAATGGCTAAAATTAAAAAGACAGAAAATACTAAGTGTTGGCAAGGATGAGGACTCCTGGAACTCTCCTGCATTCCTGGCAGGAATATGAAGCTAGATAGCCAACTGGGAAGTTTTATCAGCTTCTTATAGAGTCAAACATACACTTTTTCACAGCCAAGCAGTTCTACTCTTAGAGATCTACCCAAGAAAAATGAAACATTATGTCCACAAAAGGATTTGTACATGAGCCTTCAGGGCAGCATTATTCTCAGTAAGCTAAGACTGGAAACCTACATGTTCAGGATAGGTGAATGGATAAACAAACTGTGGCCCATTCATGTAACATACTACTCAGCAATAAAAAAGGAAAACTGCTGAGGCATGCATGAAACTCAAAAACGTAACTTGGACAAAAGAAAGCAGACATAAAAGGGGCACCTGAGTGGCTCAGTGGGTTAAGCCTCTGCCTTCGGCTCAGGTCATGATCCCAGAGCCCGCATCCAGCTCTCTGCTCAGTGGGGAGCTTGCTTCCCCATCTCTCTCTGCCTGTGTCTCTGCCTACTTGTGATCTCTGTCAAATAAATAAATAAAATCTTCAAAAAAAAAAAAAAAAAGAAAGAAAGCAGACATAAAAAAGTACACACTATAGGATTCCATATATGCTCAACTTATATATATATGTGTGTGTGTGTATATACACACACACACACATACATATGTAAAGTTCTAGAATTGGCAAAACTAATCTATAGTGATAAAGATCCCACCAGTGGTTGCTGAGGTAGAAATAAGAAAACTGTAAATGAAGTAAGCACAAAGGAACTTTCTGGGGTGACAGAGTCTATTATTTTTATTGGTGTGCTGGTTACAGGGTACACAGATTTACCAAAATTCATTGAACTATATACTTAAAATGTGTTTGGCACCAAATACTGATAAACAGTATAGAAGACAATTTCTGACCAAGATCTAGTAAAATTATAATGTGACCATGGAAAAATTAATCTCAAGAGCCCTGTGTTAAAAAAAAAACCTACTTATATACGACTCACAAGTTAAATAATAATGAAATTTTAAATGGTTGAATGACAATGAAAACACCACCTAAATTTAGACACATGTAAAATGTCTGTAAGAAAAAAAATCTACAGGGACGCCTGGGTGGCTCAGTGGGTTAACCCGCTGCCTTCGGCTCAGATCACGATCCCAGCGTCCTGGGATCGAGTCGTGCATCGGGCTCTCTGCTTGGCAGGGAGCCTGCTTCTCCCCTCCCCTCTCTGCCTGCCTCTCTGCCTACTTGTGTGATCTCTATCAAATAAATAAATAAAATCTTAAAAAAAAAAAAAACTACAAAAAACCCCCCATTAATTTTAAATGTAAATATTAAAGAAAAACACTGGAAAATCAGTGAATTAAAGTCAATTCAAGAACTCAGAAAACATACAAACAGTAAATTCATAAGAGAATAAGGAAAGGAAATAAATGATAAAGATCAGAAGTTAATTAAACAGAAGAAAAAAGAACCACAGAGCAACAAAAAATAAAAGATTACTTCTTTGAAAAAAAATATTGGGGTGCCTGGGTGGTTCAATTGGTTACATGCCTGACTCTTGATCTCAGCTCAAGTCTTGATCTCAGGATTAGTTCAAGCCCTGCCCACTGTTTGCTGGCACTGCCTAGGTTCTGCCGCCAAGCTGATTTTCTTTCTTTTAAGATCTTCTGTCAGTCCCCAATTTTTTACCAGAGTATGTCTCAGGGCTAGGCCAGTTTTCCTTGGAATACATGGTGCATCCTTTCAAAAGGTACAATCAAAAAATTAATTATTTCTTTTTAAGGAAATATTTGAATTATACTTTAAGATATCTGATTAATTGTACTGTTTTGATTTTCTTCTTTGGGGGCTCCAAGTTTGCAAGTATATTTTGGATCTCTTCTGGCAGCCTTCTATATTACTGTCTCAGTATTTATTTTTTAGAGAGATCTATTTGTTTGCTTTTATTCACTTTTCTCATGTTATCTTTGGTTCTGTTTTACACAGTAATAACCATGGTAAAATGAGCTTATAACATTTCACATCTAATCTTTACGTCCTTTGCCATGGTACCTGGTCTCCCATGCGCCTATTTCACTCTGTTTCTGAAATAGTTTAATCTTTTTCTTCCTTTTCTTTTCTGTTCTGCTAGTGCCCATTTCACATCCTCCTGTAGTCTGGCTATCTCTTCCTCAAATTCTTTTAATTCTGCTTTGTGGTCTTCATAACTTGTGTGCTTCATTTGTTTTATTTCTTAATACTTTATTGAGATATAGCTCACGGCATACAATTCACCCACTTAAAATGTATAATTCAATGGCTTTAGTCTATTCAGACCTGTGCAACCATCACTACTATCAATTTTAGACCATCTCGTCACTCCAAAGAGAAGCTGTGTACCCCTCAGCCACTATCCTCACCCTCCAATGTTTCCTATCCCCAGGCCCAGGCAACCATTAGTTTACTTTCTGTCTGTATAGATTTTACTATATTGGACCATTTTATGTAAATGGAATCACACAGTAAGTGGTCCTTTGTGCCTGGCTTCCTTCACACAGCATCGTGTTTTTGGGGTTCATCTATATGGTAGCATGTACTTCACTCACATATCATTTTCACTGACTCATTTAGAGTAAAATGATACTTTACGGATATACCACATTTTCTTTTATCCAATCATCAACTGATGGACATTTGGGACGTTTCAACTTTTTGGCTATTCTGTATAATACTATGAATGTTAATGTATAAGTTTTTGTGTGGACATTTTTTTCATTTCTCTTGAACAGATACCTAAGAGAACGGCTGAACCATGATAATCTACGTTTAACCATTTGGAGAGCTGCTGTTCTGTTTTCCAAAGTGCGCCATTTTACCTTCTCATTAGCAGTGCATGGAAAGTTCTACTTTCTCCATATCATTGCTGACACTTGTTACTATCCTTCTGATTGCAGCCATCCAAGTAAGTGTGGAGCTTATTTTTAAGTTTATGTTGGGATTTTAGGTCACTTTTCATCACTTCAAGAGGTCCACCAGCATTTTCATAAAGGGCCAGACAGTAAATATTTTAGGACTGTGAGCCACACAGTCTCTGTTACAAAGACTCAGTTCTTTTTTTCCTTTTTTAAAGATTTTATTTATTTATTTGACAGACAGAGATCACAAGCAGGTGGAGAGGCAGGCAGAGAGAGAGGAGGAAGCAGGCTCCCCGCTGAGCAGAGAGCCCGATGTGGGGCTCGATCCCAGGACCCTAGGATCATGACCTGAGCCGAAGGCAGAGGCTTTAACCCACTGAGCCACCCAGGTGCCCCACAAAGACTCAGTTCTGTTGGTGAAGCATAAAAGCAGCCACAGACAATGTGTAAATGAATGGAAATGACTAGGTTCTAATAAAACTTTATTTTTAAAAAACGGGCAAAAGCAGTCACTTGCCCAGCCCTGATCTACACTGTACCAGTATTTGGGGCTTTTCTTGTCATCTGTAGAAAACCATGATACACATCCCCCCACCTTAGCCTTTTCTTATACATTTTTATCAGTTAACTACTGCTTAGTAACAAACCATCTCAAAATCCAGTAGCTTCTAACCACAATCATTACTACCGCTCACACTTCTACAATGTTGGCTGAATTAGGCTTACCCAGCTGGGGCAGCCCTGATCCATGTGTCTCCCATCTTCCTTCAACCAATAAGTTAGAGAGGCATGTTTTTCTCATGGAAATGGCAGAGGTACAGAGGACAAATGGAAAATACCCAAGTCCTTTTAAGGTTTATTAGGGCTGAAACTAATATAATGTCATGTCTACCTGATATTATTGCCCAAAGCAAGTCATATGGCCAAACTCAAAGTCAAGGGGGAGGGAAAAAAGCCCTGGGGTTCATAATGCAATTGATCCTGGTAACGATTGTACACCTTGTGAATATACTAAAAACCAATGAATTCTACCTCAATATTAAAAATATTATGTTACAAAGAAACAAAAACAAACCAACAAAGAAATGCAGTTGCCCCTCAATCGCTGTGCAGATTCGTTCTTTTTGTGTTTCAACAAGAAGATTCAGGGTGTAGAGAGGGATCAGAGAAGTTTTTAGGTTTCCTAATGTAAGAGTTCCCCCTTCTCTGTTCCTGCATCCAAGGATTTTTGAAAAAATATTACGGTGCCCTTGTTGCCAATCCTCTTGTAACCGGCAAGTGCAATCTGGTTCAGGAGGTCCTATGATTCTAGATCAGTTTTCCTCTTTAAGACTACTACAAGACCCACAGCCCTGGCTTTCCAAGGTCATATACTCACTTCTAGGGGTATTTTGCTAGCACATTCTAAGATCTCTGGGCCACTCAGGCACTTCCCAATTCCTTTCTGCTTTCTTTAATGGACACCCGTCTGGCTGTTCAGTCTTAGCCTGGTACGCAGCAAATTCTCTCTTAGGACGGGACTGTTTCTGGACTAAACAGCTGCTGATTTCTGAGCTACGCCCCGTCTGCACAACTCTGCCTTTCTCACAGAACTGTTGGGGCTTCCCAACAGTACTTCCATATAATTTCAAGTTCACAGGGTTTCTGTTATTCCTGCACTTGTTCAAAGTGTAGTTTGGGAACTGCACCTCTCCTCCTCCCCATTCTTTTTTCTAGAAGTACGATGATGAAGAACTAATCTGGTCTTCTTCCTTCTGGAACTAAAGGTTCGGTCTGGTGATTTGATCTGGTTTTGTTCTCCTGTTTTCTTCTTCAGGACACCAGACAGAAGACCCATTCAACCAGAAGCTCACCTCTTCCAGTTCTGGGACTTAAATAATGGTTTCCTCCCACTGTATAAGACAAAAGACCTCTTGGGTTCTCCACTTTTATTTACTCACTTATTTTCTAATTCTTGTGGCTATTTTATTTTGGGGGAGAATTCTTCAGCTTTATTATCCAATCATTATATATTTTTTCTTGCTCTCACAGAGACCTTTTCTGTTTCCTGAACAATTTTGCTCTTTTAAAAAATGGAACCTCTTCTTTCACAGATGTCATTTATTTTCTCTCTAAAGGTACCATAGTTTTATTTGGTTCAAGTTTCTTCTGTTACCTGCAGTAAATCTATTTCTTTTTATTTCCTACTAGTTTATTCCTGTTTGGTTTTTCTTTCTTTTTTTATTTATTTGTTTGAGAGAGAAAGAGAGTACCAGCAGGGGGAGGGGCAGAGGGAGAAGCAAACTCCCCATTGAGCAGGGAGCCCTACTCGGGCTCAATCCAGGGACCCTGGGATCATGACCTGAGCCAAAGACAGAGGCTTAACCGACTGAGCCACCCAGGCGCCCCTCCTGTTTGGTTTCTTTGATGTTAGAGACTCCCACCAAATGGCTGGTGATCCTTCGCTGTCCACTTATGTTTACGTGTGAGGAACTTACAGCGGACTATGAGTCTGGCGCATGAACAATGTCTCTGACCAGCAGCTCGCTCGCTCTCGCTCTCTCTCTCTCGTGATCTGATGGTGATGCAGCTATTAGGCAAACTCCCAAAGTCTGTATCTGCTAAATATTTTACCAGGGTTGATGTTTCCCCAGAAAAGAATCCTTTAATATCTTGATTAGGGGGAGCATAAGTTTGGCTCTTGGCTCTGAAGAGTCACACAGCCAGCCAGCTCTGGCTTCCCTGCTCAGTCTGGCGACTTCCACTTAGCCCTCATCGCCGTTTCGGTGCCCTGCTCCAACCCAGCTGCCTCAGCCTCCAGAATGTGACCATCTCCCACAGGTGAGCTGTCGGTGCCCTGTCTGGGTAGAAGACAGCTAAGCAGTTGTCTAGAGGCGAGGAGCAGGGAAGGGAATCTAGAGCATCAAAACTACAAAAATCACCACTGAATCGTTCTACTTCTGTGCCACCCTATAATCTTGCCTTGAAAAATACCTGTAACTTCCAAATCCTGAGCTGCTGCCAGACTGCCTGCTGGGAGTCCGCTGGCTTCTTGCCGGCTCACTGCTCTTCGGCTTTCGGCAGCCCCACTCCATAAAGCCACATAGGACTCGCCATCTTGTGCTAGTTCCCCAAAGGTGATTGTACCTGGCATCTTCTTTTCCATTCTTTTTGTCAATTTGTATCTTTATCCTTCTACTGCCACCTCAGGGGGATTTCCAGAGGGTGTATACAATTGGACATGTTAAACTAGAAGTGTCTATTTAAGCTAAGTCTTAATTTCTTCATTTAAAAAATGTGGAATATACCCTCTAACTCTGGCAGCTATGATTACCAGTATTTTTTATTTTAACTTCTACAACAATGAAGACTTCATTTTATTTACCACATACCAAAGTGCACATCAAATCTTCAATAAATGTTTCATTTAAAAAGAATTACCTTGTAATGCATATGTACTCAACAAGCATGTCCTCAAACACAGAAAAAGTACAATCTCCAGAAGTTCTTCAATGATATTTCTTTCAAAAGCATTCTGTTCCTTTCTTTCAGAGTACTT